>SMSQ01024754.1:11651-72073 GCA_019453375.1 Ctenoplectra terminalis | reverse complement strand
AAATAAATAAAAAGGTAAGAAAAATGGCGGGAAATCTGCGGATTACCGAGTTTCTTTCGCTTTTACAACCGGCAACAGCTATTTCCATTACAAGAAGCTATCGCTTTTCCGGCGTGAAAAACCCGAGGAACGGCTATAAAGTTGTCTGTCAGCTCAGCCAGAAAATCCTCTCTCGTAAATCGCGTGATAAACTAAGTAAACGTAGGGAGCGTTTTGAAATTTTCTCGGTAAGAACACTTTCGAACATGCAACACCATCTACACGGCTTCAGAAATTTTTCTTTCTCGCCAGAGGAGACAAGATAGTACACCGGATCACGCGATGGATACCGGATTTCCGGCGAGACTCGCCCGTATTCGTCACCGTCGAATTATGCAACGGCGACGAATTTAGATATACCCTCTTGAAGGTTTGCATGCATCCACCTCGGGCTTTCTAGTGGAACATGTTTACGATTTTTGGAGAAAATAGGACACGTGGAATATCTGCATTTCTTTTAAATCTAACGTGACGTTAAATTTGTCGGGGGCACGTTAGGTGAAATCAAAGTGTAACGTCAACCCTTTGCACGTCTTAGTTTTTTTCTTTTTTTTTATATATTTTCGCAAGGATTCGTGCAAAAATTTATACTGTTATTTCGGAAGGGATAAAAAATTGTAAATGTTTAAGAATTTTTAATTTCGTTAATTTAATTATTATACTTCTGTTTTAAAACAGACGGAACTTACGGAATTTTGTCTGCTTATTGGACAAAAAATTACGATCGATTACAGTTTTTCACTTTGATTTAAAAATGTTTTAACTAGTAATTACTGTATTACTTAGTAGTATATCGTGGTGTCGCTACGGTAACAATCAAATTTAATAGTGCAGCGATAACTAAACGAAATTAATTTTTTTAAATATAGATACATCAATTTGTAACTTTTAAGTCACACGGTTCCATAGAGGGTTAAGTTGAAACTTAATTGGCGACGAAAATTATACGCGTCGTTGTAACTGCTTTAATTGAACGCAAAGAGTTAATGTTGACAACGATGTTTTGTTAGGTATGTATTATATTTGATTAAGAAATATTTCTTATAATATTTAACCGTGCTACAGACCTTGGATCATTTATTTACCCAATCGAGTTTTTCCTTCGTCAAAAAGTTTCCTAATTTTGAGGATGTAAATGTAAAATGTAAAAAAGCTATTGTCAATATGCAAATTTTCTTTAATTTTATGTTCAACGCAGATTTTTATCAGAATTAGGAATTTATTTTTAACGACTGCGCGCTTAGGTCGAAAAGAATTTGAGAAACGTAGCAGGGTTAAAGGAACTAGAAATTTTAGATACCGTATATTATGTTGGGTTAAGCTTCTTTGTGATTAGGCACTACTTTTAGGTTTCTTTTTTCTATTTGCTGAATCGTATAAAAAAAATGAATGTTCGTATACTGTATAGGATGAACTAGAGAAATAAATTAAATAATTTTGAGAGATATAATATCCGTAAAGATAAACAAGAAATATCCAGTCAACATAGGTCCGTAAATTAATCCGGAAGTAAATATAGGCAATTTATTTTATTTGTTAAAGTTGGTTGTGTACTTGGGACAACACGCCATGACATGTTGCTGGTCTGTAGTTCTTTGTACTTAAAGTGAAATAAAAATTTGACGTAAAACACGCGTCCACTTTTATGCTGACCCATTTCTTTCGTACGAGTAAACTTTATAGTAAATGTAACGCAATTTTAACTTGAAATTTTAGGTAATATCGAAATAAAAAAATTAATCAAAATGATCAAAAACAAAATGCTTTATCGTTTCGTATAACTATGAGCTAGGAACGATTTATTTTTGTCGATTCGTAAGAATTTTAGACACGTTTCGATCGTCAAATCAAAGTGTCGAGTTAATAAAAAAGAAAGAAAGATGATAAAGTGAAATAAAGAAAATATTTAAAAAAAAAAAAAAGGAAAAGAAAGAAAAAATAGATGATGTTATTGTAACATAATGGAATAACGAGCACCAGCATGCTACGGTAAAGCTTTCAGCATGCTTGGAAATAAGGATGAGAGCTGGAAATGGCGCGGAATGAACAAAATAAAGTTATGTTTCTCGATGAAAGAAGAACCAGCCAGGATTTCATTCTAACAGAAAGCCATTCGAGTTGCACGAAACCCCGGCCAGCGATTCCTTTTCAGCTCACCTCGGAATCTCGACGATGCTCGGATTCTGAAAATGTACGGGACACCAGATAAGTTCGATTAATCGTTTTCTATCGCGGCCAATCGATGCTATCGACGACGAAATTCCATCGAGTCCCGTCGAAATCATAATTCTTTTTTCTTATCAAAACGGTTCATTGATTAGACGGTTGGTCTCATCGAAACTTTTATGGGAGAATCACCTGCATTGAATCCATTAAATCGGTGTAATTAGCTGAACTTAATTAAAAGATGAAGCTACCGAGAAATTTTGTATGATCGATTGTACCAAAGGAAAGTGTATTAAAAGAAGGATCGAAGAAGTAAATAAGTTTTGCACGATTTATCTTTATGATCTTAGTAAAAGAATTTTTTATAATCGTTATCGTGCAACTGAAATTGATGTCTATATTTTTTAAATAATTGTCAACGAAAGTAAAAGATCTTCGAATAATTTGAAACGCGGTATCGTTTTCTTTAATCTACTATTTTGTGTAAATCCATTTTAATCGAGGCTACTTTCTTTTTTAGGAAATTCTCCCATAATTAAAAGTACGGCAATGAATTTTAAAACGATCACTGTTTCCGCGTGCACACATCACAGATTTGCTCCAATCATTCAAAATTAATTACCTATATTCCACATTTAACTTTTTCTCTATGAAACATGACCTCACATTTACCTACACCAAAAAAAAAAGAAAGAAAAAATGTGCAATCATTTCTATAATAAAAATATTTATACGAATACGTCTACAGAGAATACTATCAGTTATCTGTTATTAATTATAAGCGACAATCGAGTATCAACTGTATAACGCATAAAAATCATGCATCGCTGCAATAACGATTAGACTGCACCAATAACAATTTTCACAGCTGAAAAATCAATAATCAATCAATTTTCCACTCATAACCACCAATCTGCAAATAAAATAAAACAACTCTAATTGTCCAAGTAACACCTTTTAACCCTGCTGTTTTCCTGTGGTTCACACGAACCGAAATAAAGTTTACTTTTACATAAATACTATACTTTTGACTATTCCTTTATCAAATTTAATGTTTTTCATTCCTACGTTTACTTTTTTAAAATATTTTATTTTAAAATAAATTAAATCGAAACAAAAATTTTGAAGGTATACAAATGTTTTGTGGAACAATAAGTGAAGACGACAGAATGGTTAATACTAGAACCAACAAGGCGGTCAAAATGACTGGTTTCTAATTTTACATAGAAATTCTTTGAATTTATAACAATGCATTTTCAAAGATTCTCGATAATTGTTTGTGAAAAATTGAGATAAAAATTCGTTTCCCTTAGGAATTTTTTCAAATACCTATAATTTTAATTTCTTTGGTGTGAATCAACATATATATTTTAATCGTCGATAATTTTAGTGTTAAACCTCCACTATTCATAATTTAAGTCACACCCAAAACCTTCCAATATCCCGCATCCATACATTACAACAAACCAACACCATCCCTTGCGAACACATCAAGGATTCCTTTAATCTTTCAATTTTCTAAGATCTTCCACAAGTTTTTATGAAAAATTGAGATAAAGATTTCTCTCCCTTATGCATTTTTCCAAATACCTATAATTTTAATTTCTTTGGTCTGAATCAACACATATACTTTAATCGTCGATAATTTTAGTGTTAAACCTCCGCTATTCATAATTTAAATCACACCCAAAACCTTCCAATAACCCGCATCCATCCTTTACAGCAAACCAACACTATCCTTCGCAAACGCATCAAGGGTTCCCTTCAATCTCTCAATTTTCCAAGATTTTCCATGATTTTTATTAAAAATTGAGATAAAGATTCGTTTCTCCTGTGTTATACATTCTTGAAGATATCTATAATTTTAATTTCTTTGGTGTGAATAGATATGTATACTTTAATCACCGGTAATTTTAGTATTTAACCTCCGCTAGTCATAATTTAAGTCACACCCAAAACCTTCCAATATCTCGCATCCATCCGTTACAGCAAACCAACACTATCCTTCGCAAACGCATCATGGGTTCCCTTCAATCTCCCTGCAAACCATAAACCAGTATCATCCACTCCCCAGTGATCGTAACAACCAATCATTGCGTTATAGCTAATAGGTCGCTGTCCACCCTGCAATCTCCCTGACGAAAATATTCGACGGACGTCGTCGTAGCTCGATATCATCGATTGCTCGGTCGGCGTTCACCTCGCATTACATAAATTTACCTCGTACGTGTATCGAGAAATGGCATTCGGCTCGATTTCCGGCTGCATCGGAAGCGATGTAGCGCACGTTGTGAATGCCAGGGTACATCAGTTGTCCGGGCTCCTGCGCGGGGAACATACGCGGGTTAACTTTCGATAGCACGGCAAAGCGGAGTCTCTCCGTTTTGAGATTGAAATACGGACTCTCTGCCACGATGCGGGGAGTACTCGAGTTATTATCTAAAGCGGTGGACGCGCGACGAGTTCCGTTTATCGTTCGATAACTCCGTGTTCACGGACACCGCTCGAAGGATTCCTCCGGAGGAATTCTCAACATCTCCGTCTCCATCTTTGATAGCAAAATGGAGTCGCATCGATTAATTTGTGGCCTCGGTTCAGGTTTTTTTTTATTAACCTTCTATGACACCGTGTGACTTAAAAGTTGCAAACTAATGTGTCTATGTTTAAAAAGATTTATTTTATTCAGTTATCGCTGTAGTATTAAATTTTATTACTACATTATTATAACGATAACCATGATGCATCTACAGGAATTATTAGTTTAAAAATTTTCAAATCAAAGCAAAAAACTGTAATCGATGGTAATTTTTTTCTGATAATTTGACAAAATTTGGGGTATAAAAGGTTAACTTTTTGAGTTTTTTTTTGCGTTGTTTCTGTTTTCTTTTCTTTTTTTTATTCAAATGTTTTTAAAAAGGTGGAAAATTTATTTTATTAAACCTACCGATCATTAAATTATACTTACTTGTATCAAAGAAATTACAATAACAGATACTTAGAAAAATATATAATGCACCAGAAACAAATCTTTAATCATATATTTTACAGAAAATCACAAAAAAAAAAAAATACTCAAAAGTGCACCGTTAATAATTTATAAAATTTGGGTAAGAAATTAGGAACCGGTGATTTGACCGCTTTGGTAGCTTTAGCGTTAAGTGAGAAACCTTGTTTTATTTAAAAAAGTATTCCTTTGTAGTATTATTGATTTTTCAGATTATTCTTTCAGAATTGATATTAATAATTTAATATTCTTAGAACACGGTAATAAGAGTTATCGAAATTTTGTATTAAATATAGGAAACAGTTTACTCGTGTCAAAATATCGTCACGCTTTCTCGATTTTATTACCGATTAAATATACAACAATTAAGAAATGACAATAGTGGTATAAAAACGGATAAAAGTAGCAATAACAGTAATAAAAATTCCAAACAAAATTAAACATATCGAACTTATAAATTTTTACACATCGTTATCCCATGTTCTTGCTTCCACTCTCCCCTCGGCTTTTCTACCGCATGAATTTTCCTTCCCTCCATTCACCGATATCCACCTTTTTTAATCTCTATTCCGCGAAGCACCACACCCTCCTTTCACCCCGAGGCCACTTTAATCGGAGCAACTTAGCAATTTGCCGGTGTATACCGGGGCAACGCGTTTATTAACCGCGTAGGAGGAAGCTCGCCAATTACGGCTGGCCAATTATCGCCCGTCCCGCCAATTCGCGAGCACGTTATCGCGTTACAGCGCGACGATTGCGGTGTCGTTCACGTGACGCGAGCTTGAAAACCGACCGCTGCTAATTACCATCGACTTCAAACTTTCTCTCCTCGAACTGCACCTTGTATCGTATCCCCTTCACCGCAAAAAAAAAAGAAAAAAAAAAGAAAAAACAACCAAAAAGTAAAAACTAAACAGAAAAAGAAAAAAAAAGAAGAAACCAACGAACAAAAACAAAAATAAAAAAGAAATTAAAAGAAAGTTGGTCCCGTAGCCGTCTCCACTTCTCCGCTTCCTCTTCGTACAACCACCCCGTGTGTTCGAGACACAGAGGGGTAATTAATGGCGAGTACCTCGACCAGAAATAACCAAGAGATTGATAAGTTCGATCGTTAAGGGAGAAAGTTTTAATAAACCGGTCGCGAGAGAAAAAGTGTCCACAGGAAAAATAAGAAGGAAGAGGAAGACGAAGGAAGAGGAGCGAAAATCTTATCCCCTCGCGGCGTGGAACGTGGATAGGGGATGGAAAGAGCGTTTCCACGCGGAAATAAAGGAAGAAGTAAAGGCGGATATAACGGAAGGGGTCGTCGCGAGGCGTCATCTTCTCGAGATCAAACGAGAACACGAATTTTCGGCTGGCCAGAAGTGGTAGGGGATGGTTGGAAACGGAGACAGCGGGGATTACCCGGTCGAATTCGATGTCGTCTGCTCACCCTCGTTTTGTAGACCCGCTCGACGCCGACGTTGTCGGTGAACGTTGGCTCCTGCCAGAATATTAAGCGATTTCGCTCGCCGGGGTTTAGCCGCACTTCAAAGGACGTCGGGCACGTTGAAACTTTCGGATTCTCCGTGTCTGCGAATGGTAATATAATCAGCCGTCAGTATAGTAAACAAATTGCCCCGTTTTAGAGGGGGACGTTGCTCGCGAGGAGTTTAAACGTAGGATTTGAAAGCTCTCGCGGTTCCATTTTTTCAGTCTGATTTTTATCGAATTTCATTTGGTTGGCTGAATTTGTCCACCATCCCTTTTTTTTTTTTTTGAGATCAGTTTTTGAGGGGTTGGTAATTCTTTGGGCAATTTTGTATGAAATTTGAAACGAGATTGTTTTAAGTTACACGAAAATGGTGAAAAGGTTTCTGAGCTCTTAGAGAGCGCGACATAAAGATTTTTATGCGACCGTACAATTTTCTGCTTTTTATTCCCGAGTCTCGAATTTACCGTTTGATTATTTATAGATTCAGTCAGCTATGTCATCCTAGTAATTAACCCCGGAAATATATCAGGTTGTCCCGAAAGTTCCTTCCGTTATTTCGTCTAGCCATGTTTAAATAAACATTCAGCCTTATTTGTTAAACGAGACACGGAGGGAAAAAATACTACAAAATGAATCCTATATAAAATAATAATATATTGTGAAACGTGAAATATTATGGATTCATTACTTATTAATAAAACGCAAGAAACTTTTGGGACAACCTAATAGAAAACGGAACGCAACTATTTCTCCGCCACTCATCTGGACTTATTGGAGTCGTCGAAGACTCAGCACCAAACAGATAACATTAAAGAAAAAAAAAAAAGTGGAAGTAAACGAAATTAATTGCAGCGATCGTAAGAGCCACCCACATTCGTTCTCACGACGATCGTAACGAATTACTTCTTTCGTTCAATTCCAGATCGGCGTTCGATCGATTCAACGGTAATTATCAATGGGTCGTTTCTCGACGTTGGCACAGAGAGCTGTCCAATTTACAGTTTTATAATGGGTAATTAAATCGAAAGGAAGACCTTGCGGAAAGGAACGAGAGATCGCGTTAGATGTATTTTTAAAACGGTCCGATACAATTAAAAAGTTTCGAGGATCCGATTTAATACTTCGACGAGATCCTTGATACCCTCGATCGCGAAACAGGAACTTCGACAACGGACGCGAAGGCGGCTACGAATTTATAGCGATAAATTGCACCGGAATAGTTCTTTAAGCACGGTTTTGTTTTCGATTAAAAGTTTTACACTCGGCCAGCGTGAAATTTCCTGTTTCAAGCCGCTCGGTGTAATTTCCGGCGGAAGAATTTTAAACATTTCAGCCTTTTTCATTCGCAGCGTGCTTAATGTTAACATTAGAAATACGAAAGTGGCTAAAATTATTTCTATGCAATTTCTTACCAAAATTGTATACATTTACGAGATCTTCCGTGATCTTTCTGTGAAAAGTATTAATAAATATCTGTTCTCCATCGTTTCAGTTTCTTCGATACAAATTAATCTACTTTAATCCTCGGTAGTTCAAATGTTAATTTGGTATCATGTTACCAATTACTACGAATAATAAACTGTGCAAAATTTTTTATCCTTCAGTTCATTAAAGTTGTAGTTAACGAATCGTTCAGGTATTTCAGGTTGAGTTTATCTTCGTCTCGATCCTCTTTCTGGTTCGATTCGAAGTACAGTCACATATAACTTTCATCAATTAACACTAGAACAACCGAACCAGTCAAAACGACCGGTTCATAAATTCTTATAGAAATTATATCAATTTGCGATGATGCTTTTTCGTGGATTTTCCATGATTTTTTGTAAGAAATTATTGTAAGTATTTTTTCAAATACCTTTTTAATTTCTTCGGTACAAATAAGTCTACCTTAATCGTTGGCAGTTCTCGTATTAATTATCAAACCGACTTTTTTATTTATTCCTCGTGACAATTTAATAATTCTCTGTTACATCAGGAAAGTCTATTTTCTCGATCCAAAAGTTTCTTTCGTTTTATTAATAAGCAATGGATCCATAATATTTTATGTTTCATAATATATTATTATTTTATATAGAATTAATTTTACTCTGTTATCTTCCTTCATCACTCGTTTAACAAATTAAGCCGCGTGTTCATATAAACACTGCCAAACGAAGCCATTGCACGAAGAACGAAACAAACTTTCGGTACAACCTAATATTTTAATATCCCCGTTACGTCACTTCAAATTTCAGAAATTAACTAAAAAGAGCATTCCTTTGATATCTTCTTTCACTCGACAAAATAAAAAAAAAAATAAAATAAAACAAAACAAAAAGAAACAAAAAAAAAACAATTTACTCCCCGCAAAATCTTCCACCCGGACAATTTCATCGACCAAAAATCTTTCCTCCCCGATGCCACGCCAAACGTACCACGCCATCTTTGACTCGACCGGTCAGCACCCGTTGGCGTCTCTTTAATCGTCCTAATTAGTCCACAGGGAGCATCCGTGGCGCAGCAAAGTCACAGGTCAAGCAATTAAGAATCACCGTGCTGCGTTTGCCCGGGTTGCTGGATCAACAACAGTTCTGTTTCGCGTAATTGCATATCGGACCGAGGCAGAATCCCATCCGAGTCGCCGTGTTCCGCTCCCGTTCCCTTCTGTATCCTTTCCTGTTCCCTACCACGGCTTCTGTCCACCGGAAGGAACTCGCTTAAAGGGAGTTTCGCGAACTTTAGGAATGAGTAATTAAGCGGGACACAGCTAAGTGCACTCACTCCCAGCGAAACTCAGCTTCCTTCGTATCGAGGCTTCGATTCGAAACAGGACCGAGGCCGTTTTCGTTCGGTGTCCCCGAGCTTTCGAAAAAGTTTCCTTCTATTACGAGATCGATCGACGGAGTCTGTCCGTCCACTGCGAGTTTCCCTAATTTCTTTTATTTTATTTCTTTTTTTTTTCTTTTTCTTCTTCTTTCTTTTTTCCCCTTCTTCTTCCTTCTTTTTCCATCTATTTTTTTTTACTATTTTTATTCCTCTGGTTTCTACCTTTCCACGTCATCCACTGGCTCGTTTTAACGTTCTCGCTGTCCTTCTTCTAACTCTAGATTGAACCGCGGCTTTGTAACCCGTCCGGTTTGTTCGTTAATGCCCATCGATTGGAAGGGGGACGGCTTCCGGTGAATTGGTGAACGTTTTTTGTTTGTCTTTGGACAAACGTTCCTGCGAGAGAGCTCAAACGATCGTTCCGATCCTTAACCGGCGCGAGGCGCCTTGCAGTTTTGCGCCGAGAGAGAGTTTGTTGTTGGCGAACTTCTTCCGGGAAACGCGGAACGATTCCCGGTGTTAGATACACCGTCGATGGAAGGAGGGTGGTTAAGGGAGAAGCAGAATTAATTGTACGAATTTAGAAGTTCCGTGCCGGTTGGAGGGTGATTTTTTCGGTGGTAAGGTTCCAGAGAGGATCGAGGGTTTGGGATATTGCGAGGGGCGAGATGGTTGTTTCGGAGAGCTTGAATTTTTATCTGTGACGGTAAATTTGTCGGGGGTATGTTAGGTGAAATCAAGGTGTAACGTCAACTCTTTGCACGTCTTAGTTTCTTTCTTTTTTTTTTATATATTTTCGCAAGGACTCGTGGAAAAATTTAAACTGTTATTTCGAAAGGGAAAAGAATTGTAAATGTTTAAGAATTTTTAATTTCGTTAATTTAATTATTATACTTCTGTTTCAAAACAGACGGAACTTACGGAATTACGAAATTTAACCCTCTGTAGCCCGAATTTTGTCTGCTTATTGGAGAAAAAATTACGATCGATTACAGTTTTACGCTTTGATTTGAAAATGTTTTAAGTAATAATTACTGTAGATGGATCGCGGTGTCGCTATGGTAATAGAGTAATCAAATTTAATAGTGCAGTGATAACTAAAGAAAATTAATTTTTTCAAATATAGATACATCAGTTTGCAACTTTTAAGTCACACGGTCCCATGGAGGTTTAAGGTAATTTAGTGTTTAAATATTTTAACCCTCTACAGCCTGAATTTTGTCTGTTTATTAGAGAAAAAAACTACGATCGATTACAGTTTTTCACTTTGATTTGAAAATGTTTTAACTAATAATTACTGTAGATGGATCGTGGTGTCGGTGCGGTAATAGAGTAATCAAATTTAATAGTGCAGCGATAACTGAACAAAATTAATTTTTTAAAATATAGATACATCAATTTGTAACTTTTAAGTCACACGGTCCCATAGAGGATTAACTCGGTGTATTGTGTGGTGTTTGATAATTGGACGAATGTAGATTGTATTTAGAATTTGAAATTTTGTTTTCGTTGGCGATATTGATTACGGTGGAATAAAATTCGAGGAGGTACTGTGGAGTTAAATAAAAGAGTTTTGGAATGAATTAAAATATTTACACCGTTGTTTTAGTTATTTTACATATGTTTATTCGAATTTTGTAAGATTATAGAATATGTGAAACTTTTTGTAATGTTATTTTAATATTAGACTTAATTTAGAGTTTGAAATTTAATTTTCAATGATGATACTGATTATGGCGAAATAAATTTCAACGAGACACTGTAGAGTTAAAAAAAAATAGTGGAATTGTTTATCACTGTTTTGGATAGAATTAAAATATTTACAACGTTGTTTTAATTATTTTATATATGTTTATTGGAACTTTTTAAGGTTGTAGAATATGTAAAACTTCGTTAGAATGTTATTTCAATATTAAACTTCAATTAATTATGAAGCAACTCCTTGAATTCATATTAAATTACATCGCTATTTAACATCGTTCTTGATTTGATTAATTTTGCAAGAGAAATCAGAAATACAATTTATTTTATTTATTTCGTATCGAGCAGTCGGTTGAGCTTTATGCTTCAAATTGTTTTCCACGTAATTTCTCTCGGGGCGGAAGGCACTTTCTTTCAGTAACAGCAATCAGGAACGGTGAAACGGATGTTTGCCGATGACAGGGCGAGCAAAGATTTCGCCATCATCGAAGATTCGAATATCGCGAAGAAGCGAAGCAAACGAGCAGAAATTTTAGCTTCCACAATGGCGCGAGCGACCTTTGTGGTTTCGTGAATTGTAATTTACGAGAAACGGTGTTGCGCGAATTAAACGTCCCTTTTGATTTAACCACCATAGTCGAGTTCATTTTATGGAGAAAATTCATAAAATAAAGCGATGTAAATTTAATCCGTTGAATAATTCTATTTTACAAAAGTTCTTATGAAAAGTTCACTATTTTCAATACTACATTCAATACTACTTTCCCTAATTTTCTCTAATTTATTCTTCCTTTAACCCTCTATAGCCCGAATTTTGTCTCGTTATCAGAGAAAAATTACGATTGCTTACAGTGTATCACTTCGATTTGAAAATTTTTAAACTAATAATTGCTACATATAATACAGTAATCAAATTTAATAGAACAACTAGATAAAACAAATTTTTTAAAATATAATCACATTAGTATGTATCTTTTAAGTCACACGGTCCCATAGAGGGTTAATTTCTTGGCTTAAAATTTCAAAAAGATCTACATCAATGTAAATATAATATTTCTAAATTATAACTATACTAGTGAAATGAAATAGGAGATCCAAGAATATAAAACCCATTCTATTCGCTCTAAAATAAAGATCTATCGAAATACACTCTTCGATAAACCATCGGTTAAAAAAAGAAGAAAACCTATGGTGTTATAAATAAACCTAACTCCATTCTATTCACTATCAAAAAAAAAGAAAAAGAAAGAAATCTATTCAAACACACTCTTCGATAAACCATTGGTTAAAAAAAGAAGGAAACCTATGGCGTTATAAATAAATCTAACTTCATTCTATTCATTATCAAAAAAAAAAAAAAAGGAATCTATTGAAACACACTCTTCGATAAACCATCGGTTAAACAAAGAATGAAAACCTATGGTGTTATAAATATACCTAACTCCATTCTATTCACTATCAAAAAGAAAAAAAAAAGGAATCTATTCAAACATACTCTTCGATAAACCATCAGTTTAAAAGGAGGAAAACCTATGGTGTTATAAATATACCTAACTTCATTCTATTCACTATCAAAAAAAAAAAAGGAATCTATTGAAACACAGTCTTCGATAAACCATCGGTTAAAAAAAGAAGAAAACCTATGGCGTTATAAATAAATCTAACTCCATTCTATTCACTAGGAAAAAAAAAAAAACAAAAAAAAAAGGAAAACAAAATCCATCGGATCACATTTTTCAGGAAGACTCCCCTACAAAATACACGCTGCCACGTAAACGTAAACCCGATAAAACACCTCGACACGTAAGCTAAGCCCCGCCCGAGCGAAAGAACAGCTAGAAACCTGACATTAATAATAGAGACGTTATATTGAACGATCAAGATGAAGAATTATGGGACACGTTTCTTGCACCCTGGCGAGCGAGGCACGCGGCCAGGAAAAATCCAAGAAACAAAGGGACCACGTGAGAAAGCCTGTTCGCGGGATGATATGTGATCGAACGTTTCGATTTTTTTCTTTACGCGAACGCTTTGGGCAACGACGCCATTATCCACCGGTTAAGCGGCGCGATCGTAAATCATGAATCAGTGAGATCAAATAATACCGCGAAATAACGTTTCTATTCAAACTGTCTGCGGCCGCGACCATTCATTTCTCTCGTGCGTTACGCGATATTGTGCCAACCGGCCATGGAATGCGATTACATCCGTTGAAACTCTACCGATTCGCGCTATTTCGGTTCATAAGTTCGAGTTCGTTGTTTCACTGTGTCTTGTACCAGAGACTTTTTCTCTCTTTTTTTTCTTTCTTTTGCTGGTTCCATGAAATTCTTGATCGATCAGATTGCTTTGGACGTTGATCAAGCGGTACAGAGGATAGTCCAAATGTGAGTTAGTGCTTGCGTTTTAGAATTTATTGTTAAACCTGTTGAACAATTGGTTTAACCACGTAGGAAAGATACGGTGAATCATATGTTACTCGATAAAAAATTTAAGTTTCGATTCTTCGTTCTCTGAAGAGATTAATTTGGTCCGTTAAAGGGGATGAAAGAAGTTTTTTAAAAAATATTGTCCGATGTCTACTGTTAAAATTGATGAGAGAATTCTTACCGTGCAATTTTTGGCAATATTTTTTTCTAAACGAAGAAAGTAAAGAAAGACAGGAATCGTTGATTTTTTTAAAGTGACGGAAGGTCCCGTTTCTTGATTTCGGTGCACTAATGTTGTTTTACTATTAACTTTCTTATTTACGAAACAAACATGGAATTTCAGCCGGAAATATTATTTTCTTGGAGTTAATTGTGAACGGGATACTTTTTAACAATAATAGTATGTTATTAATACGCCTTGTAATATATATTATCAATTTTCTAGCGATTAAAACAGAATTTAATAACTGCAGTAATTATTACAGTTAACTACTGTAATTATTATTACAGTAACTAAAAGGATAAGTAGGAGAATAAGAGACGAAAATGAAACGGATACCAGAAATTTATCACAACGAGTTAAATTACCATAAAATGAGAACAACATAGGTACTTTTCTGAGGCAGCGTGAAACACTGTGCCGCACAATATAACGGTTCTCTGATATTTAATTTAGTATTAAAACTCAAAGGATCTCGAGCTCCGCGTTTCAACAATTTCTTTTTGCTTCTACAACTATTCCTCTACTTTCAACATATTCATTTTTCCTTCACCGTCATCATCATTCCTTCTTTCAACCTCCTTATTATTTCCATCGAAGATCCTCGGCGCGATTCATCATTAATAATAATCAGACACAAATATTCAATCTTCGCGTTCTTATTAAAAAGAATTACGATTTTCTCTTTAAATATAAAACATAGAAATCATATCTACAACTATTTGCAAGGACGCATTATTTTCTTCTTCATTCTGCATCTTATTTGATCCCATTAATATCGATCGTACGAGAAAATTATTATTTCTGTTTTGTAGTATTCGAAAAACTATCTGTACATTATTTTTTATACCATTTACTCGTATTCTATTTTATATAAAATAAATAAAATAATTACATATATTAAATAATAGTTTCTCTGAACAGTCCTTGAAACAAAAATTTTACGCAAATGTAATTCTGTTACATTATTCTGTAAGCGCAATGGTACGGAAAAATAAACGTAGAACTGTATGTAGTCGGCAAAAAACAAAAAAAAAAAAATAGAAAGCGGAAATAGAGACCGGTGAAGTAATGTTTTCATGGCGCGAAAAACTTTTTTTCCATCGATATCTTGATGGTCTCGGTGGGAAAGCAACGGGAGAAATAGAGTCATAGGTAACGCTGACCGCGATGTATTTATGTGACGTTGCTGCCGGAAACCGTCGCGGTCCTCTGGAGAACGCTTTTCTGTCGAGTGTTATTGGGTGCTCGTGGAAACCAATAATGAAACAATGACGTTTTGATGAATTTAATGCGGTTGAATAATTTCCACAAATGAAGTGGAAATGATTCTCTAGCTACGTCTAAAATCTATTAATTTGAAATCCATCGGGGATTCAAACTTGCTGCCGCGAATTTTTAAAAACATTGAAAAAAAGAAAAAAAGAAAAGAAACAAAGAAATTACCTGGAAAATAAAATTATTCGTACGATTCTGAATATCTGGTTTAGAATTAATTTCTGTATACTTTTCCTGATATTTTTTAATCAATAGTTATCATTAATTTTTATCTAGTCTTTAATGAAAATATTTTTTTAATATTTTCTTAACCGAGTAAAATATGACAAGGCAAAAATAATTCAATTCTAACTAATTAAAATTTTAGACTGAATATACGCGATATGTATCTTATCAAAGATACCTATTTTTAACGTTAATGTTAAAAATTGACCGTTTCGTAAGAACGAATCTTATTAACCTAGAGAATTTATCGAAGACAAAAAAAATCATGTACCAAGCCTAGCAGCTTGGAACACGAACTTCAATAGGCTGTAGAAATGCATGTGTTACAAGCGAATGGCGTACGCACGTTCCTTAATTCCATGGAATTAAGATCGTAACGCCTAACGCGAGTCTCGCGTGACACGAAAGTCGCATAAATTCGAATCGAAATGACAATGTTAATTCTGCAACCGTTTGTACGTAAAATAGGACTTAAATCTCGAGATCCCCGCAAGCTTGCCATTAAATTATCCCCGTAAACGGCAATTTTCGAATTTTCCGCCGGATCGATCGATCGTGGGTCATAATTCGTCGATACTGAGATCTCTGTACTCGTTTACGCGTTAGCTAATGGCTCGTAACTCGATACGTGCATTATAATAGTTGCGTAAGGTTTAAGTATCAGTGGACAAACCGAGAAATTGTCCGAGGAGCATGTAGTTATCGCGCAACGGCAACAATATTGCAAGTAAAATTGCTTCTCGTTATCGGAATAAAAATGTCACCGGCTCGACGTTCGTAATTCGTGAACGTAATTCCAAGTTGGATCGAAGCTTTCGTAATTAAACTTTAAAACTTCGCTCGGTGCTTTTTCGAGGTGTGCACCTTCTTCTCGCGTCGCGGATGGAAAATAGTATATTTTTAACTTTGTTATTACTATTTTGAGTAACATACTCGAGCAATGGTTAAAGAAATAGAAATGTCTGACTGCTAGACTTATCGTCGCAAGTTTCTGTCGTAGTCGAGACATTTATTACAAAACTATCTTCCGAAAAAATTCAGGAATACGTGTGAAAAACTTTTATTTCATTTTAATTTATATAGCATCTATAAGTTTTCTCTAATATTTCTCATTTATTATTCCAATATTCTCGTTTAGAAAATATCGTATGAAAGGTGGACAATATTCAGCAACCAAAAATACTACTACCGTTCAAAATTTCTCCTAATTTCAACCCAGAAGCTACATAATATTTGCATTACCGATTCAGTTCAAATTCCAGTTAACACTGATTCAAATTTATGACTTCCTTTGCATATGTGCATCCCCGTTAAATGTACATATAAATAACGTATCTAGAAACATACGCGACATCTGCATACCAACTTTCACCATCGATTTACCCGAAATCGAAGCATCGTACGACAAAACGTGATCATGCATATTCCACCTACTTTTTCGCACGGAATCACCCTTCTCGCGTTACCGATTCGATGACACCCTGTACTGTGCAGAGATCGTAAGTTGCCGAGCAGTGAGAATTAGACTGCTAGGACCACCTAATCTCCTTCGAGGAGCTTCAATTTTCTCGTTTCCACAGCAATAAAATTTTTACATCCGCGAAAAATACAAAAGATCGCAAAGACGAGTTAAATTTGTAAAGTAAGAATACGTAATATTAAAAATACTCGCAATAATAATCGTAATACCTGTTCCGAAGAATAACTATTTTCACGTAGAATAACTATTTTCACGTAGAATAACTATTTTCACGTAGAATTTATCGGGATCGTATCATGCAAGATGCAGAAACCTTTTTGTTCCGTTAATAATTTACATTTTAAGCCAACGTCCACGTAAATTCGTTATCTAAATTCGCTATCTAATTTTGTTTCGATGCTTCTCCTCGGCGACATTTGTCACGCGATACATTCGTGGATACGATGGATTTAGCTACTAATGAGAATCAATGCGATTCAAGGTAGGACGACCAATTTGATTCGTCGGCAACTTACGATCTCTCCGCTACGTACATGTCTCTCGCATCGATTGCGCAAACGATATTTACGCACACGAAGCGAATATCCGCACACAATGGACCGTATCGAGCAACCTAATCATACATCGATACATCCACGAACACCAATCACACTGGTGTCCGCAAACACTTACCTCGAACACGGATCACTATCCTGCACGTGCTCGTATAATTCGACACAGGCGACCACGCCGTGAAAGTGACGACCGTCGTACCTGCCGGCAAATCCGCCTGCAATTGCTTGGCCCATGGCGGAGTGGCGTCCACGTACCTACAAAACAACCAAGTCATCCATTTGATCCATCGTGGAATCAGTGCTCGACGCACGAGCAGAGATTTGTGGAGATCACGATCGATCTGTCTGTCAAGGGAGACAAGAATCGATCGAACGGCCGATTAACATACGAATACGCGTCGCCTTTACGATCCCCATGGCGGCTGACGCCACGATGATTTCTCTATCGGGCCGACGTAAAAGCGTTGCACGACCGACGCGACGCTCGACTGAATAAATAGAGACTGCGAGCACAAATACCGGGGCAAAGACGTGTATACGGCCTTGGAAGGAAGCCCCTAAGCTCGTTTGGAATTCCCATTGTGCACCGCGAAAGGCTTGCAAGCAGTCTCGGTTGCGACACAAGATAAACCATTTCATTGTGGCGACATATTGCAGCGGAGAGATTCGCGAAAAGAAATTAATTTCGCCCCGTCGCGCCAGAGTTTGCGACGAATGACGGAGGCGGTGTTTCGACCGGATATCTCTACTATGTTTATTACGTTGATTAATTTAGAAACGGGAATGTCGGTGAGACGCGTTAAACGTTTCTTGCCCTACGTTAGACCGAAATATGTTCTTCCGTTCCGAAAATTAATTCAATAGGAATTTACGAATCCAGACGTGTCGCCGGTTATAAAAATATGAAACTTTATCCGAGTTGTTAACTGCTTTCAATACGAACCGAATGAGATGAAACGTCGAACGGAGCTTTATCGAGGTATGTGGCTAACACTGATGTATCGACTTGTATCGTATTTTAATATAAAAGATAATATTTGTGAAAGGGATAAAACAGAGCATCAGTTTCTACTACAAATAAATAGATACCTTATCTAAATATACAGTTGTCACAGTTTTCATTCACTATCGTTGCTATCATCAACACACCTTGTCAACTTAAATCACGGCAAACCCGTATAGTCCAAAAAATTAGTTACCAACATAAATGACACAATTTTTACACGTTTTATTCCATTTATCTAAACATTTCACTTGTTTTCACTTCATTTATTAAAAAAAAAAAGAAAAAAGATCTTACCCGCAAACATAAAAATTTTACTCCTACAGTGTGACAAATATATAAATCATAGTTTGCGGTTCGGACGAACGAGGTTTTACCGTAATTTTCACCCTAAGCCTCACCCTACACGTAACTCCATCAACCAATCGCAACATTTAACTTACGTTAGCTCTACAAACGTGGTTAATCGTGGCAATAACATCGACACAGTGTCTCAATAAATACCTCCACCAGTTCATGTTGGACTTAGGCTGCGGAAACGAGACACGTATCGTGTTCTGCCTTGCTGGTAGCTCCACGTCCATGTCTCGGGGACATCTCACGAACGGCCGTGGCACGTCTGAAGCAACAAAGCCTGTTATTAAACATGCGGTTTTCCGTGAAACGTCCGTAGGAATTATAGCTCCGACCGGGTCAAATAGAAGGGACGCGACGCAACGGTCGGACGTATTTGTTGCTGTACCGGTCATAAGATTATCACGTCTCACGATTTGTGCCCGAGTAATCGAATTATCGACTGTTCTCGCCAAATTGCCCTAGGGGCTCAATTACCGCGTCTTCGCGGTAAACTGTCCCCTCCGAGACCGGCGAAGGCTTCTTACTTTACGCGTTTAATTGTTTGGCGACGTTCCACCCGTACACCGTAATTATTTGCCGACGTAAAAGGCATTTCTAATTGCCGCCAGCCCCCTTTCTATGCATACAGAATGCGACGCGCCGAGTGTGCCTGGTCGGAGGCAAATGGCGTGGAAGGCAAACGTTCTGACGAGTTGACTCTCGTCAAACGGCTGAAATGCGTCTCGTTTGGACGGTATTAGCACTATAGATTGGTAATTAATGTTTGTATGTGGTTCTATGATAATGAAATTGGGGTTTGGTGTCTATTAAAGTTGGCGTCTCTCGTGGGTAACGCGAAGATGGATATTTTTATTGATACAATTGATATTTCAGACTAATTAAAATTACCGTTCCTGTTCGATATTGTTATAATAGATACCGCTACACAGGTGGTTTTGTTAAAAAATATCGTAACAGGTATCGCCGCAGGTAAAACAAGAAGCTGAGATCTAATAAAGGAATAATTTTCGTTGATACGCACGGAAATTAATTTAATATTAGCGAGATGAAAAATTGAAATTCGATGAAATTAATTTGGTAAAGGAAAACGATGGTGAGATTAATTTTTATAACGAATCTGCATTGAGATCGGTAATTATCAGCACCTTTTCTATCATAGTAATCATTAATGTAGGTGTGTTTAGTTACGGAATAAAAAGAAAATGAAATTAAATTTATGAAATTCCGATAAAAAATTGCCGAATGTCAAGCTCAAATACGTATCTCAGCTTCAGCAACTTTAACTTCTATATCGACAGGTTTGTGTGTGAAGTTACGTTGACGACTTAAGGATCGTAAAAACGAGCTATGTAATAACCCTAACGCTACGAAAGCTGATAACGATAAATCCTGCTCGATATAGCACCGTAAGACTATTATAGCCGCACTAAGTCTGTCAGACTTACCAGACTAATTACGAAGATACAAAGTTTGATCTCTGAACCGGTCGTCCGTGCCAACCTGCGCAAAATCGTTATCAACACACTTGATTGAAGAATCATCATACGTTCAGAGTCTACCGACACAGCCCTTCAATATCGAATTCTAGGAACAGAAATTCTCTCTGTTGAATTTCCACAGCGTCGAAGTATTTCGTATTAGCATCTATGACGCAAATTTCATCGTCGCCGGATGTTCTCAGCGTTCCTCTCTCTCTCGAGAGATGAAATAGTGTCTCTAATGACTGCCACGATTTAGAAGTGACTCTTCAGCCGTGTGACGCTGAGTACATCAAATGTAACAAAGTCGTTGAATTTATGATGCGCACACATCGTACATAAATATTGTATCGCTGTATATGTAAAGCGCTTTTCACAAATTTTCGAAACAGAGAATTTTTACGTTTATTCTATGATTATATGATAGCATACAGAAATTGATTCGTGATCAACAATTATAGTCGAAATTAGTAGCAAAAGGGTTAATAATAAACGTTACGTATCCACTTTAAAAATTACCGTCCAAACTCCCTTCAGCCGCGTGAGGCTGAGTTCAGCAAATTTAACAAAATCGTTGAATTTATGATGCGCACACATCGCACACAAATATCGTATCACTGTGTAGGTAAAACGCTTTTCACAAATTTTAGAAACAGAGAAGAATTTTTACGTTTATTCTATGATTATATGATAGTATACAGAAACTGATTCGTGATCAGCGATTATAGTCGACATTAGAAGCAAAAAGGTTAATAATAAACGTTACGTATCCACTTTAAAAATTACCGTCCAAACTCTCTTCAGCCGCGTGAGGCTGAGTACAGCAAATTTAACAAAATTGTTGAATTTATGATGCGCATACATCGTACACAAATATCGTATCACTGTGTAGGTAGAGCGCTTTTCACAAATTTTCGAAACAGAGAATTTTTACGTTTATTCTATGATTGTGTGATAGTATACAGAAGTGATCAGCGACTACAGTCGACAATAGTAGCAAAAGGATTAATAATAAACGTTACAAATCCACTTTAAAAATTACCGTCTCTACTCTCTCCAATCCCGCGCATATGCACGTTTAATAAAAAGTTGCAATCCTTTAGCATTTTTGATAAAAACGAAGCGAGGCGTTTTAACCAGTTAAATGTATTTGACGACTATATCCGTGATGGAGATGTGGCAGAATTTTGTGTCACGTCGGCTATACCCGTCATGCGTGAAACTTTGTTACAATTTGATATTTAAATTGTAATTTTGGCGAAAACTAAATTATATTCGTAAATTTTAATATTTTTAAAACGTTTAGAGGTCAAGACGAAATAAAACAGACAAATAAAAATTATAAATAATTTGAGTTGGATTGGTAACTTCCTGAGAGCTAACTATACCCGTCGTCGCTTCATTATCGCGACACAAAGTTGGTGCGCGCTTTGCAAAGAGATCGCCACAGTTAACTGGTTAAATATGCCGAAGAAATACCAAACGTAGATCATATTTGTAAAACACACCTTAGACAACTGCGAAATTTTAGGTCCCAAGATACAGTGGGAATAACTCTAAAGACATAAGATCTGTATCAGACTAGCCGAAAATTCTAGGACTTCCAACTTTAAGGTCCAGGCTCGTAAAGTCTTATACGAACTATTTCGTGGCCATTTAGTAAGATACAGCTATAATCTCCAAATTCTCTACCAGTGCTTGGCGAAACTGCGCGAAGCGAGAATAGTCGAAGAGAAGAATAGACGGTCGAAGGCGAGACAAAGCGGAACAACTGAAAACAACACCGCGGAGCGTGGAAAATAAAATGGAAAAAAAAACTGAAACGCGTCTCTGTAAGCTCGTTAAGGCGTGGCATTAACGTATAGCGTCGTTAGCAACCGGCCTTTACGCCAGAACTTCCTATTATTAAAACCTGTTTAGAACGGCCGTGTGACTAATTAAACGCGCTGGCAGAATTTTCGTCGGTAAATAATTGCTGCTGACGGCGATCTTTCTTCCCGATCGTTTGCAAAAACCACCTGCGAACCGACTGCTGCATCCCCAAGTTTCGGCGGCCGCTTCTGCCGTTCGTTTCACGAAAATGAGACGTACCGATCCTTTCAAACCTTGTGACTGTAACTTCGCGCTCTCGAGAAAATTGGCGAGGTAGTCGAAGTGTCGGGTTTGCGATTTCTTTGAAAATTTATTCCAAGTTACAGCGACGCGTCTTGTCTGAGATTATTCACAGAAATTGCGAATGATTAATTTTGTGTTTTTTACAAATTAATTTTATTCACTTTCTCCTTCCGAGGAATATAAAAATATTGTAATAAGAAATTGAGAATTTTAAGCGAGCTTAGGAAATTTGTGTTACAATTTAATGAAATCGATGTTAATTGGAATTAATTTCTGTAACGTTGACTTCGAACGAGACAGAATTCGTCTCACCTAGAATTACCCTACGTGAAAAAATACAAAATGCGAAAGAAACAGATCTTTATCTATATCTTCGATACTAGATTAAAAAAAAATACGCCAAAAAGGTCCATACTAAATTTATAAAATTTCTATGAAAATTTACAAAGTAAACAAAAAAAAAAATAATAAAAAAGACTGGTAATTTTTACCATTTTGATACTTCTAGTGTTAATACAGTTTCAACGGCTTATCATCGGCTAAAAGATCGAAGAAAGAGCTCACCTGAATGGTAACGGGAATCGGTCACGATCGATTCTTGAATACAAGTCGGCTCCTTCCCGTTCCATCGATCTCCGGTCATGCAGTACCTCGTGTGCGGTCCCTCTAGCCTGAAACCCCTTCGACATCGTATATGACATCTGGCTCCAACGGGATAATCCACTGCCCCGGAAGAATGACCGGGACATCTGATCTACAATAAGAGGAACGCCGAAAATACAATGCATCCGCGGGAGCAGAAATTTTTAAGAACGTCGTTCCGAACCCGACGGGAGAATTCGTGCACGTAAGAGGATTGGGTATTAAAGTGCACGTGACATTTAAATGAAAGTATCGGTGGTCGGGCATTTTATTCCCTATATTATATTCAGGATTTTTTTTTCTTTCTTTTTACTTTTCTTCTTTTTTTTTCTTTTTTTCTGGCTAACAGAGTGTTAGAAATAGAGATTCTAAAGAGGCCGTGGTAGTATTACATTGGTTTTAATATTTTTTATTCATCTAGATAGGATTAATATTAATTTTCTTTTTTAAGGTTGATTCGTATATATTTTTTTTTTTTTTTTTTTTTGTTATTCCAGTGATCTACTGTATCGAAAATGTGTACATCAGATACGTTTACTGTTCACTTTATAAATTTGATACGGAACGTTTAATTTTTGACTTAAATATTTTTGCTTCTTATTATTACTCTCTGTTTATTTTGTATTTTAATGCATCAGAAGTCTCGAGGAACAGGATTTTGTTTAAAATTTGAAAAGAAGCTATGCTAATGCATGAGAAAGGATTTATGAAAGATGATAAAAGTATTTCTTCTTCGTTTTTATACCATTTTACAATCCTTCGCGCAATGTTTTGGAAAAAGCACAGTAAATCCTTTTAAGAGTGAAATAACTCAAGCAACATTTTCCTCTCTCTATTATTAGCCACATATCGACCTTGTAAAAAACAACGCCAAAGAATATGCATTAAAATTCCTATAAAGAAAAGAACCGACTCGTTCATCACTTTTTATCAGAATTTACAACTTCTCGCGCGCTAGATTTATATATAAAATCATGTTACTAAATCAATTTACGCAATGTCCATTTTTTTTTTTTTTTATTTTTAATGCTCTTATTTCATATCTGCGAAGATGTGAAGTAAGAATAAATACATCGAGCAGTTAAGTATATTTCACGTAATAAATTGTTACGCACCTCGGCGTGCAAAGGCGGTTCCATGGCACGACATCTCAATTCCGCTGAAATGCAAGTTCTCTCGTCGGAAGCCAACACCAGGTCGCCACTGCATGTACAGTAGTAACTTCCGGCTCTGTTAACGCATTCACCGTTGCAACCCCCGTTACGGTTCAAGCACTCGTTTATATCCTGGCACTGGCTTCTATTCCTGAAAACAAAAGCCAGAATTCGTCTAAGGAAATCTCGACCAACGCAAAACGACGTCGATCTTTTCGATAAACTGTACATGAAATTTTACCTGAAATTTTACCTGAAATTTTACCTGAAATTTTTAAAAGAATTATATCGTCCATAAAATCCATAAATTAAATTTTATCGATCACATTTTCTGCGTAGAAAAATTACGCGTCGATGGTTAAAAGTTAAAATCTGCATTAAATAAAAATCTAAATAAAAATGAAATTATTTTTAGCTTTTTTTACTTTTTTATCTTTTTATTTTTTTATTCTTTTTACTCAAGACTTTTCAAGACTTCTTCGTGCAAGATAAATAAGATATTACAAACTTTGAAGGATTTGGGTTTTAATAAGAGATTTAGTTGTTTAGAATTATTTTATGCGATACAAAATTGCAGAGGGATAAATTTAATTAGTTTCCTCACCTCTGACTCGAGATATAGCCAGGACGACAAGTACATACGTAGGATCCGACTGTATTAATGCAATCTTGCTCGCATCTGCCGTTGTTCCACTCGCATTCGTTTATATCTAATTAGAGACAAGAGGTTACTTTGTCAATATATTAAGTAAATCTCGGGTTGTTGATGATTTTAGAAATACAGTATTAAATTAATTCGTTTCGAATTGAAACATTCGGCTTACTCTTCGTCCCGCAGAGGGTTAAATAAGAATTATAAAAAATCGTCGCCAATCGAGTATGCGTAAAATTCAACAAATCATTCTACGCCTCTAAACACCTTCGTCGACCATACTTGCCTATGCAATCATCTTCGTGCGGCCTAAATCCCGGCGAACAAGTACATCTATAAGAACCGATCGTGTTGATGCAGTTCTCTTTGCACGGAGCTTTCTCGACACACTCGTCGACATCTGCACAGACCAAGCTTACACTTAATGGAAACGAAGCGAATCTATCGTTCGTACAAATATTTTTCACCTACCTACACAATCGTCGCCGTCCAATCGATAGCCCGCCTCGCAGTCGCAACGATAGCTTCCGTAAGTGTTGATGCACTTGTTCCTGTTGCAGAGCCCTGTGCTGCATTCATCGATATCTGAAAACGATCAGGGCAAATATTATGTTTTCGCGTCTGTTTTGGACAGGTGGTTGCGTGGTACGTGGTTCGAACGGTGTCGATGTGTGGTGAATACTTCGAATATTTTTAAAAAGATGGCTCGGTTGTTTTATTGACCCTTTCATCGCGACGCTTCGAAGACTAAAATCGTTCTTGGTATAGATTCAGCCCTTTCGCTATAATAGTTTTTTTATTTCAATATTTTTTGTTGAGATAATAGAAATATACATTTAAGTATTAACCCTTAGAGCTCTCCTGGCCGAAACGATCCGTAGGGACGGAGCGCGGCTAGCGCTGACCATCGCTGGCGCCGGAATACTTTTTCGCCACACCGAAGTGACTATTCAAGGCGCAAACAGTAATAAATTATAGTGATTCTTTTGCAGAAGGTTAAATAATTAAAGACTATTCAAGGCGCAAACAGTAATAAATTATAGTGATTCTTTTGCAGAAGGTTAAATAATTAAAGACTATTCAAGGCGCAAACAGTAATAAATTATAGTGATTATTTTGCAGAAGGTTAAATAATTAAAGACTATTCAAGGCGCAAACAGTAATAAATTATAGTGATTATTTTGCAGAAGGTTAAATAATTAAAGACTATTCAAGGCGCAAACAGTAATAAATTATAGTGATTCTTTTGCAGAAGGTTAAATAATTAAAGACTATTCAAGGCGCAAACAGTAATAAATTATAGTGATTCTTTTGCAGAAGGTTAAATAATTAAAGACTGTTATTTTTGAGTATTAAAATTATGTACTATAAATATTAAAATTTTAAAACAACAAATTTTATATGACCTTAATACTGCCCAACCGTTACCTAAGGAAGGCAAATTCCTGACGAGTGCCCCTGTATTAATTTTACATGAAAATGACTGCATATTGAGTGAAAAAATCGACAAACGCATATATGCGCCCTTAGTCCAGGCCGATGACTTAGAGAAAACACATAAATGCGGCCGTAGGCCACACGGATGACTTTCGCCAAACGCATATATGCGTCCATAGAGCTCTAAGGGTTAAAGCTTTGGTATATTGTATAATTAATTATATTATGACACGCGTAGATGAGAATAAAGATAATTCTGTGCCATAGCAAATGCGCAAAATTAGCGAAATGCTCTCTTCAAATCTTTATCTTTATCTTAATTTCCGAGGCTAGTATATGTAAAGAATTCAAGATGGCGACGAAGATATGATGGAACTGGATTAACCGTGGCGAATCGGATCAAAAGAGGAATTCAGTCGAGGGAAAGCTTTTAAGTTAAAAAGATTGTTTACTATTAATGCTCAAATTAAATGTGTATTAATTACGAATCTATCATACAAAGTTAACTCTCTAAATTTTGTACTATTTCTTTTTCACTATTAAAAATTATCCGATTCGCCTCGATTTACCCTAAATGTTCTGTGAGTGTAATAGCGTCGAATAAACGTAATAAAAATGGAGTGACTGGTATTTATTTTTACGCAGAGTTCATTTTACGATACTTGTAACTAATTTCCTTGATTTCGGGATATGTTTAGTAATTTTTTCAGAAGTGTATGTCGAATGAAATATAAACTTTCGAGGAAGCATGACTTGATTTTCCATAGCTTGAAAGTATTGAAATTTTATCGTACATCTATGAATATAAATTCTCAATTTGAATATTTCAGCAGCAACCACAACATTCGTGACCAATTTCTTCTAATTATAAATAAGTTTACAAATTGCGAGCACCAAGAACGAGAAACCGAAGTTTAATGGAAACCGTGGTAACAAACAGAATCGAGATGCAAGAAAGGTGAAATGTCGTGGTAAGATATTACGTTTACCGGTCTTTTAACAATAACTTAACTTTCACAGGAAAAGCAAACGTAAATATATATACTATAAATGGTTCATTTTCTTTGGCCTGAATTTTAAATTTTCAGCGCCTAACAATCCTTGGCTACGTTCAATCGGAAGAAAGAGATCTTGAGAAAGGTATGCAGGAAGCATTTAATCTATTATACCAAAGGTCACACTTTTGTACATACAATTTACATGTACCCATAATAAAACTGAAAATAATTTTTTCATACGGTTCACAATGTTATTACAAGAAATAAATTACTATTTAATTATGTATTGAATTAATCTGAAAGCTTCTACAATTTTTAAAATGTAAAGATTTAACCAATAAATCAACTGAAATTTTATGTTACTGCTAAAAAAAATTCTTTTCTAAGTATAAAATATTTTCTGTGTTAAATTTTAGCAAGACTGAACAAAATCTGATGTTACTATTCAGAAAAATTCTTTTCTAAGCATAAAATATTTTCTGTGTTAAATTTTAGCAAGACTTTATATTTAAGACAACGCAATCATTTTATCTACCTCGCAGTACAAAAGATCTCTACATCAGAACTGCACAATTTTTATAATTCACTATATCTTTAAACATTAAGAAGCTAAATAACTTAACGTATTCCCAAACCTCGAAAACCTAAATAACTCAATACACAGATATTCTTAAATATTATATCAATATTAAAACAAGATGCTCATAAACAGAAATAATACTTACCAACACACGTGGAATTCTGCATCTCGAAACCATCCCTGCACATGCATTCGAACGATCCAACAGTATTCACGCACAGCTGATTGCACCCATGCTGGCCAGCGCATTCGTCGATATCTCTGCACCTCGAGCGATCGTTCTCGTCGTACCGGAAGCCTTCCTTGCACGTGCACACAGCAGAGCCATTCTTCGCGTTGCAAATCTGCTCACAGCCGGCGTTGTTATTGGCACAGGGATCTACAGGGTGGCACGATTTATTCCTCAACTCGTAACCATCCGGACAATCGCATCGATAAGAGCCAAGTTCGTTGATGCATTCGTGTGAACAACCACCGTTACTACTTTCGCACTCGTTCACATCGAAACAGGATCTCTGATCTTCCTTCAGACGAAAACCTGCAGGACACTCGCAGCGGTAACTGCCTTCCACGTTTATACAATTATCAGAGCAGCCTCCGTTTTCCATTTCACATTCATCGGTATCTGAACAAGTCTTGGAATCGGTATGCAAATGATAACCGCTCGAACATCGACAGGAAAAGCTGCCCTCCAAATTAACGCAGACATCCGAGCAGCCGCCATTTTCTGTCGAACACTCGTCGATGTCGTTACAATTTTTCCCAGCTTCGTCCAAACGCAATCCAACGGGACAACTGCATTTGACACCTCCGACGATATTGAAACACGCGTGAGAACAGCCTCCATTGTTCGCCTTGCACTCGTCAATATCCACGCAGCTTCTGGAATCGTTTGCCAGAACGTGACCATCGGGACAGGTACATTTCCACGAACCTAACGTGTTAACGCATTCGTGGAAACAGTCGGCGACGCCGGTCTTACATTCATTTATATCGATGCACGTTTTTTCGTCCTGAGAAAGCTCGTAGCCCGAAGGACAGGAACAAAAATGGCCACCGATCGTGTTGGTGCACTGATGGGAGCAGTCGCCATTTTTCTCTAGACACTCGTCGATGTCCAGACAAGTGGACTTGTCGGAATGCAGATAGTGTCCTTCGTAGCAGGTGCACACGTAGCTTCCTAAAAGGTTCAGGCAATCGTGACTGCAATTATGTTGACTGTTCATACACTCGTTCACGTCGATGCAGTTCTTCTTGTCCTCGGGTAGCAAGATGTATCCCGAAGGACACTCGCAGTAATATCCTCCTTCGGTGTTCACGCAGATATGCGAGCAACCGAGGTCGACATCGTTCTCAAATTCTTCGCACTCGTCGATATCTTCGCAGGTCTTCTGATCCTGTTTCAATCTGAAACCCAGAGGGCAAGAGCAGTGAATCTTTTCCGTGTCTTCTTCGTGGTGACAGTGATGAGAACAGTTTCCGTTGTTCTGCTTGCAACCATCGATCAGTCTGCAAGTTTTGTTATTATTCTCCAGAATATATTCCGATGGACACGTGCAACGAAACGATCCCACCAGGTTCGCGCAAGTATGAGAACATCCCGCGTTTGAATCTTCGCATTCGTCCACGTCGTCGCAAAACGCTGGTTCGTCAGGGTTAGCTTTGAATCCTTCGTTACAGGTACATTCGAATCCCCCTTCCGTATTCGTACATTTGTGCGTACAGTTGTCCAACAATTCCAAGCATTCGTCCACATCGATACAGGTAGAATTATCCAGCTCCGAGAGTTTAAATCCCGACGGACACTCGCAGCTGATGGTCCCGTTGGAAAAGGCGCAGATGTCCGAACAGCCGCCATTATTGACGAAACACGTGTTCTCGTAGACGCAAAGAAGTTTATCGTCCGAGAGGATCATTCCGATCGGACAGTGGCAAGTCGATTCTCCGTCCTCGTAACGACAGTCGTGGGAACATCCACCGTTGTACACCAAGCAATTGTTTCGTTCCATACAAACTGTTCCGTTCTCCAAGATCATTTCCTGTGGGCAGGAGCAAGACACTTTCCCATCTTCGTAGTTGCAAAAATGTGAACAACCGCCGTTCTCCACGTAACACTCGTTCTCCTCCGTACAGGTAGAATTGTCGTCCTCCAGGATCATCCCGGGAGGACAGAAACAGGAGACGGTGGTATTCTCGTAGTGACACAAATGAGAACAGCCCCCGTTATCGATCAAGCATTCGTCGATCTCCACGCACGTCTTCCAGTCGTCTTCGAGAAGTTTGTAATTATCTGGACAAGCACACTCGAAACCGCCCTCGATGTTTGCGCAGAGATGAGAGCAGCCGCCGTTGTCCTCTATGCACTCGTTCACATCCTCGCAGGTCCTTCGATCGCCGCCGAGTCGATAGCCGTTTGGGCAGCCACACTCGAAGCTGCCGTCCGTGTTGACGCAGGAATGAGAGCAACCGTTGTGTACCTCGTTCTTCGCCTCTTCGCACTCGTTCCTGTCGAGACAGCTTCTGTTGTTCTTGGACAAAACATAGCCGGTCGGACAGCGGCACTGAAACCCGTCCGGGCCAGTGACACACTCGTGGGAGCAGCCGTGTTGACCGGCGCAAAAATCAATTTCCTCGCACGTCCAACCGTCCGAGCTTAATATCCAGCCAGCAGGACAGTCGCATTTGTAACCATCGTCGGCGTCCACGCACGTGTGGCTGCAATTGTGTGAATATCCACACTGGTCTCTGTCCGAGCAGGTCTTATTGTCCTGTCCGAGAAACAAATCCTCGGGGCAAGAACAGACGTAACCGCCTTCGTAATTCTCGCACCGGTGGGAACACTCGTGAAGATCCTTCGCGCATTCGTCGACGTCTCGACAGGTCTTCCGGTCCTCGGTTAATTCGTATCTCTCTGGACAGGCACAGTCGAAGCTACCATCGATGTTTAGGCAGTTGTGGGAACAACCGCCGTTATTTTGGACACATTCGTCGATGTCTCGACAGGTTGTTTGGTCGTCCTCTAATCGAAGACCGGAAGGACACTCGCAGTGATAGGATCCTTTGGTGTTCACGCAACGGTGACTACAGGAGTGAAGATCCTCGGCGCACTCGTCCACGTCGCCGCAAGTACTCTCGTCGTCCTCTAGCTCGAATCCTTCGGGACAACCGCAGCGAGTTTCTTCGCCGTCTCGTTCCTGTGTGTGCGAGCAATTGCGATCGGTGGACGTTCGGCAGCTTCTGAAATCTTCTTCGAGCTTCCAACCTGTTGGACAGGTGCAGTTGTAGCCGCCGATAGTATTTACACACTCGTGGGTGCAATTGTGTTGCGAAGTCTGACACTCGTCGATGTCTTCACACGCGTACTCCTCTTTGGAGAACGCGCGTCCTTCGGGACACGAGCACTCGTATGTTCCTTCGAGGTTAATGCAATCTTGAGGACAATCATGACTTCCATCGGCACATTCGTCGATGTCGATGCAACCTTGGTTATCTTCTTCGAGCTTGAATCCTTCCGGACACTCGCAGCTGTACGACCCTTCGTTGTTCTTGCAGAAGAAGCTGCAACTGCTGGATTTCTCCAGACACTCGTCGATGTCCTCGCAGGTTACTCTATCTCTTCCAATTTTATACCCCGAAGGACAGTCGCATTTATAATCCGAGCCATCGGGTTTGCACACGTGCGAACAGGATGCGTTGGAACAAGGATCGTCGACATCGCTGACGACACACGTGATACTGTCATCGGATAACGCCAATCCTGGAGGACAGGAGCAACGATAGGATCCGTGTTCGTTGATACAAACGTGAGAACAGTCGTGGTCTTCCTCCGAACACTCATCGATATCCTGACACTCACCGTCGTCGTCCTTGCGGAGTCCTTCGGAACACGATGGATCCTCGCAAGTCAAACCGTCTCGCAGAAGCTTCAATCCTTCGGGACATAAACATTTATAGCTTCCCGGTGTGTTTATACAATCGTGAGAACAGTCGTGCTCGTCTTCGAGACATTCGTCGAAGTCCTTACAAGATTTCCCGTCATCCTCCAAAAGGAAGCCCTCGCGACAGCTGCACTTGAAAGTATCGCGCTCCTTCTCGCAAATATGAGAGCAGTTAACCAAACTACACGCGTCAACCGTGATACACCGTCTTTTATCATCCGCCGTAGTCGTTCCGACAGGACATATACATTCGTAGGATCCTTGAACGTTGACGCACTCGTGGGAGCATTGGTGAGTTCCATCGAGGCACTCGTTCACGTCCTCACACGTCTTCGAATCGTTTCCCAGCAGAAAACCTGCGGGACAATTGCATTTGAATCCTCCATCCTGGTTGACGCAGTCGTGGGAACACCCATGTTCGTTATTAACACACTCGTCCACATCGTCGCAGTCGAAACCATCCCTGGAAAGACTGTATCCTTCGCGACACGAGCAACCGTAGCTGCCGACAGAGTTCACGCAAACCTGTTCACACCTGTGTCCACCGTCGGAACATTCGTCGACGTCCAAACAGGTCTTCTCGTCGTCGTTCAACGCGAACCCAGGTCGACAGAGGCAAGTGTAGCTTCCGTGAACGTTCACGCACTCGTGTTCGCAAGCGTGAACCCCTTTCGCGCACTCGTCTATGTCGGTGCAATTGAACTTATCGTGCGCCAACGTTTCGAGACCGTCCGGACAGACGCACGCGAAGCTGCCCTCTAAATTCACGCAGGAGTGAGAACACAAGTCCAGAGTGCACTCGTCGATGTCCACGCAGCTCACGCCATCTTCGTGGAGCTGGTATCCGTTAGGACAGACGCAGATAGGTCCGTCTTCGGACTCCTGACACTCGTGAGAGCAGGGTATCGTTAAACTTTCGCAAGTTTTCGTTTCAACGCAAGTGATATTGTCGTCCTTCAAAGCGAATCCTGCGGGGCAGCTGCATACGAAGGAACCTACTGTGTTGTCGCATCCATGGGAGCACGGTGTGGGTGTTCTCTTGCACTCGTCGACTTCGTTGCAGGATACACCGTCCTCGTGAAGTTCGAAACCGGCGTGGCAGATGCAATAGTAACCCCCAGGCTCGTTCACGCACTCGTGTTGGCAACCGTGAGGATCGCCTTCGTCACCCTCCACGCACTCGTCGATGTCTGAAATGGCGATGGTGTTGAGAAAACAAAATGGTTAACGTGTTCTGTGCCACGTGGATTGCACGACAGTAGGAGGGAGTATTTGTTGAGATTTATGTTACTGATATTTTGCAACATTCTTTTCAACTCTTTGAAGCACGGAATTTTATTGTACATAAATTGTATTATAAAATTTAACAAAATAGATTTATTTTTGTTATTAGAGAATTTATATTACATAAAATGAATAAGAAAATAATAGTAAAAAGTTATTTTATTTAATTATAGAGCGGGACATAAACAGTCCCTAACTATGCATCTTGAAGTAATTTTAATTTTTCGAGATGGTACAAGAACTATCTCGCTATGCATATTTAGTAAGACACTAAAATAACAGGACACTTTTAACCCTACCGTGCTTCAAAGAGTTAAACAGAGAAAATGTAGAAAGAAATTAAAATATAAAAAATTCAATGTAATCGTTATCGTTCTGTAATTATATATTCCACGACAGCTTTTTTAGTCGAATTTGAAGCCTCGTTAAAATACTGATTTCTCTACGACACAGAACATATTAATAATCAAATATTTCAAAGGTTTCGATATTTAATGTCCTATCGTTTAATGTTTTAACAATTCGAAAATTAATTTCTGAAGCAGCGATACCGCATGATTTACCGTTTTCTGTTAAATATATTATTATTGTACTGTTTAATATTTATCGAAATTTTTATATATTAATTAATTAACAGTATCCGTCGAAGTTTCGAATCAAACGCGTATAGTCGGTATTATTAATTATTTTTATACGAATAAAAAATTTATCAGCAGCGATACACGCTGTATACGTTCTGCTAAAATTTTTTCACTAATTATTTCATACAACCTTCGCGCCACAAATTTAAAATGAATTTCGTATCACGTACAATGCATAACTCACTCCTTAATTATGACATTTTTAAATTGGGAGATTTTTTTAAAAAAATATCCTGTACTACAAAACATTACAAATTCGTGTCTCGTGATAATTAAATGTTTACGAACCAATGCACTCGCCGTTTTTATTCTTTTTGAATCCCTCCTCGCATTTGCCGAACTCTGGAATTTCCGTGACGCCCTCTTCTTCGTCGTAATCGTCATCGTCATCGTCCTCGGCGTCGTAATCCTCGTCCTGAAGAACCTTGGTCATCTTCTGAGGCTTACTGACGCATTTAAACGATCCGATCGTGTTCTCGCAATCGGTATTGTTCGCGCAAACCTTGGACGCGTTTTCGCATTCATTCATATCTGATAATCAAATAAATTAAAAGAGCTACTTATGTATATTCAGTATCAATAATATTAACACAATTTATTAATTGCATTAATAAATTAATTTTACGTAGTGTTCAAATGTAAATTATTTTTATTAGAAATATTGTACATACTTCGACAAGAATCATAAGTAAAACGCGATCGCAAATAACGAATCAAATAGATAAATAATTTTTATAATAATTCTGTAACAGTGTAATAATTTTTAATACATCAACCCTGCTATTGTATTAATCAAAATTATTACTAAGTAGCTTTCTAAAAGATCTGATAAAAAAATATTTGATGCAGGATAGACCGTGGCGAATTGGATCATTTTCTGTTCGATAGCGAAAAAATAATAGTCGAAATTTAGAGAGTTAACTTTTAATTACAAATTCGTGATTAATAATAGTTGAAATTTAGAGAGTTAACTTTTTATTACAAATTCGTGATTAATAATAGTTGAAATTTAGAGAGTTAACTTTTAATTACAAATTCGTGATTAATATTCATTTTATTTGAACGTTAATAATAAGCAATTTTATTTTAAAGGTAAAAATCTTTCTCTCGACTGAATTCTTATTTCGAACCGATCTTCCCTGTGATTCAATTCACCTCGGTCTATCTTATTATAAATACTGTAACAATTAATACAAAAATTAATTATGCTACGATATAATATGCTATCGATACAAGAAATTATTGGGTTAAATATTGAAAATACTTTTTTGAAGTAATTGAAGAAGCATTTTTACCTTGACAGGTTTTCCAGTCGTTCGTCAAATAAAAACCGTCTGGACAGAGGCAAAATGCGCTTCCGGGAGTGTTCAAACAAACATGAGAACATCCACCGTTGTTTGTCGAGCATTCGTCGATATCCTCGCAGGTGTGATTATCCATGGCCAATTTGTGACCAGGAATATCGGAACAGCTGCACTCGTAGCTTCCTTCGAGATTGATGCAAGTGCCTTGGCACGGACCGTGACCATTATTCACTAGGCACTCGTTAACGTCTGAGCAAGAACAACCAACCAAACCTTGTGAATTGCTTTCGAAATTTACCAAACCTCGCGACTATCTGCTTTCGTTGTTCTACGTGAACGTGAATAAAAGTGTGCCCGAGTTACAGGAACTAATAACGAAACAAGAATGAGATCTTAGTTTACGTAAATTCTCCCAAACCTCGAAATTAATTTCTAAATCAGTTAAGATTTCTAAATAAATTAAGATTTCTAAATAAGTTAAGATTTTTAAATAAATTAAGATTTCTAAATAAGTTAAGATTTTTAAATAAGTTAAGATTTCTAAATAAGTTAAGATTTTTAAATAAGTTAAGATTTCTAAATAAATTAAGATTTCTAAATAAGATGAGATTTCTAAATAAATTAAGATTTTTAAATAAGTTAAGATTTTTAAATAAGTTAAGATTTCTAAATAAGTTAAGATTTTTAATTAAGTTAAGATTTGTAAATAAATTAAGATTTCTAAATAAGTTAAGATTTTTAAATAAGTTAAGATTTTTAAATAAGTTAAGATTTGTAAATAAATTAAGATTTCTAAAAAAGTTAAGATTTGTAAATAAGTTAACATTTGTAAATAAGGGATGGATTTTGAGTAACGATGGTTGCTTTTCGGCCAGGATTCTTGCCTTTATTCCATCTGACTCTACCTGTACCTTTATTTCTTGATTTTATTATAACGTTTAATTATTTTGTATCAAGTTTAATGTAACAGTATAGTGTTAAATCGTTAATTAAATTGTGTTACCTTTGAAAAGTAAATTTCGTTTTACCATCGTTATGTATGCGACAACGGTGAATATTAAATTAACAGAGACGAAAGATAGATTAAAAGAAAGATAAATTATGGTAATAAATTATATGCAGCTGTAATAGGTTGTTGATTGTTTAAACACCTGATAATAGCGCTTCCAATTATCCAAGCAGCAGCTCGATTCAATTCCAATCGAACTATCTAGCAAAGTCAATAAACGCCCGTCTGATTTTACACAATATGCTATACCCCGTTAATTCGAAACTTCAATAACCCAAATATACATTTCAATATTGTTCAATGATGGGATGCTAATAAACTACAACATACATTCACTGTTAAACGTTGTAGGGCACAAAACATTCTACCCGTGCCAAGTTTTTAATTCCCATAAAAATATGTATGCAAGGAGTTTAGCAACGAACTGTTAAACAATCCTTGAAAACTCACTCTGAATTTTAAAAAAATATTCTACCTAAATGTTTAGTTACTACAAATAAATAAACGATGAAGGATTAATTAAAGACTCGTTGAAAAGTAATCTTAAAAAATTAATATCGTACTTTGAAACAATATTTTATCTAAACAAATACACCACGACGAGTTTAAGAAAGGATCGGTAAAAAAATCCTTAAAGATTCATTTTCATCTTCGAAAAAGTATTCTATCTAAATTTTTAATTACTACAAATAAATACACGATGAAAGATTAATTAAAGACTCGTTGAAAAGTAATCTTAAAAAATTAATATCGAACTTTACAACAATATTTTATTATCTAAATAAATACACCATGAAAGTGTAAAAAAGAAAGAGTTGTTAAAAAAATCCTCAAAAATTCATTTTCAACTTCGAAAAACTATTCTACTAAATTTTTAATCCTAAAAAATAAATATCGAACATCAAAACAATACATTATTATCTAAATAAATACACCGTAACGAGTTTGTCAGAGAAGCGTTAAAAAGAAGAAAAAAAAAAAAAAAAATTCTCCGAAAATTCGTTCCAAACTTGAAACAAAAATCCTACCAAAACCCAGTTTTTTTAAAATTCCTATAAGCAAATATACGATAACCAGTTAAATCATGGACGGTTAAAATTCTCAAAAATTTCATCCAATCCCGTTTAATTCGACACAGGTAAAGTTGCACTCGAAATCGTGTGTCCGTCTCGAAATTTCGTTTCGAAAGCTTTTTCGCGGAAATAGCGCGTACCAAATTTAAATTTCCCTGTGCACGCTCCAGTGCTCGAATTTTTTTTTTTTTTTCCTTTCCTTTTTTTCATTTTTTTTTTTTTCCGCTCATCCTCAAGGGTTAATCAGTCTGGATTAGCAGACGGGACAGACGGTAAAATACGTCCAAATGCACGAACCGCATCGCGTAATTCGATAACGGTGGCTTGTTTGTAATTCTTGGTTCGGTTCGCGGGTGAACCGCAGTAAGCAACCCGAAAGCTTCGCCTCGTCTCGTTTCCTGCGCCTTAGTTAGCCGTTTTCCACGAAAGACAAATTCGCAAGCATCGCAACACCGAGGAACGTCTCGAGATTAGATTAATCCGTCACGAGCGTTGAACATTCGCCGTGCAAATTCTTTGCGCGAATCTGCGAGCTTTTTTCCCTCGTTAAACGCTTCGTTGGACTAATAGACGAATAAATTGTAGGGGATGATTCTCCTTATTTGTGGAATCTTTTTGTTTGTTTTCTCTTCTTCGTTTTACCGGCGGTTCAAACTGTTGGATTTATCGATATTTGTTTTATTATCAGCACGTTCGCGACGACTGACACGAATTCCAAATTGTTTTACGACAATTGTTTAGAATAAATCGTAATATTTAATTCGTTTGAAATTTTTAACAACGGATGATTACAAGCGTCATTTCAAGAAGCAATATTTTTTATACTCATACGAATTTAACACTGAATCTACCGACGATTAAAGTGGAGCCGTTTGTACCCTAAGAAATAAAAACGATAAGTATATTATGTATTCTAAAAAAATACATAACATAAGGAGAACGAGTCTTTAGCTATATTTTTCACAGAAAATCACGAAAAATTTCCTAAATTGAATCGTTGTAAATTCATATAATTTCCATGAGAAATTACAACCCGATCATTTTTACCGCTTTGGTAGTTTTAGTGTTAAATAACTTTGCAGTGTTCAGCTGTAGGCTTTTGAAAATTATGCGCGGTCTTTAGGAAAGCGCTGGGTCTTTAGAAAATCACCTGTCGCCATTTGTTTTCAACCAAAATCCATTGGTTTTATTGATTATTAATTATTGATGTCTTGTGTATCAAGAGTTGGTTTTGTTTTTTTTTTTTTTTTTTTTTTTTTTTTGTTGCATTATGTTAGTGGATACACGAAATTGACGTTAGTTACGAAAGTCCTGATTAACCCTGTGCACTCGTAAATTTTTTTAAGTACCACAGGACTATTATGAAAACTTATAGTGCTGTTTAGGAAAAAACAAAAAAGAATTTATTCGGTTAATTTGCTCTGTTATAAAAAAGAAGAAAAATTATAGAAATAAAGAACCTCATAAGAATATTACAGATATCGTTAGAAAACAATTAATTTCTTATAAATGTTCCTAAAAGTGTTAACAATAAATGACCTGCGAATTTAATTGCGGTTAATCGAACACCTAACGTTCAAGATAAAATTATATATATATTTATTTATATATTTATATATTATAAATCTTATAGTGACTCCGGTGAAGCGCAAAGGATTGATATGAATTTTTTTCGTTAACTTGAAATAAAATTGATTTTCCAACTCACCGTGACACGACTTTCCGTCGGTTCCCAGTTGATAACCAGAACGACACTCACAATGGAAAGAACCAGGATTGTTGTGACAAATTTCAGCGCAGCCAGCTGTACCTTCGGCACATTCATCTATGTCTGCAAAAAAGTCAACGATCAAACTGTCATCAAAACAATTATTATTTACAACACCGCGTTGAATCGTCGCAGTATATTCATATCTTTGATTGAAGTCTATATTTCACCAAAAGCTAACTGTTCTTTGCGCTTTATATTGTAAAAGCGTAACGTTTCAACATTTTTTTTTTTTTCTTTTTGCCATTCTATATTTTAGTTACAATGCCGAACTTTGATCGTATTTCAGCGTCTGTTGTCGTTCGAAACTGGCAAAGAACATAAAAAATAATATTATACGTAGACTAAGATAAAAGTTCGGTTCATTTTAACAGCATTTTAAAATTTAATCGAAACGAACGAAAAAACATTTTCGATCGGCAGGAAAATTAAAAAAAAAAAAAATAGAAAATTCAATACTGTTACGAATGTCCAACTAATTCGAAAGCGGAACATTTTTACGCGCAGGAAACACATCTGTTTCGAATCCACAGAAAAATGAACGAAGATTTAATATGGATGCAATTATAGAAAAAAATTTCAGAACAATCCTTTGATTATTAAAAATTTACGGAACCAAAAAATATTAACTCCGAGTCCACGGAAAAATGAACAGAATTCAATACTAATATACAGGACGTTTCGTATACCATTTCCGGAAATGGAGATACAACCGGAAAAGCGACGATCCTCGTGCAAAAGTAAATCGAATTTACCGAACGCTAAACTTAAATTTTTTCAACGATCAAGTCCAATATTAAAAAAAAAAAGAAGTTCACTCTGTATTTTCGACAAAATATACAAGCATGGTATATGAATAAATTCCGAGCATAAAAATTTTTGTTATAATGCCAAAAATAAAAAATCCAATTTACCCGTATTTTGCATCGCGCCTCGCGGTATACGCGTACAAATTTACGCAAAAATAGTTTATAATTTTACCGAAATAATTTAGAAAAATCTATTATGTTCAAATATGTATTTTAAATAAATTTCTTTCGAAACTGTTCAAGCAATTCCTTATTGAAAAACGAATAACTTTGCAATTTAAGCTTTTCAACTTTAATAATTTCAGAGACGTTCCACAAATATGTTTTCACCGCCAAAAAAAAAAAAAAAAAAATAAAATACGTGGCTAATATTTTTCGACGCTCCCTGCAAAGTTTCATAAAAATCGGCAATTAACACTTCGCGATGGTTTCCAGTTAATTTCACGCGAGAAATCACTTGCTCTCCGATCGTATCGCAATTTCAGAAACACCCTGTATAAATCTACAAGCAATATAAAAGTCTGAACCGATAGCGTGAATCATTGCGTCAAATTACACCTCTTCATTACACACTTTTCATTGCGTAAATCGGCGGAACAGTTTCGTGACAACGTTCAGGGCTTCGTTCGCCAACTTTTCCTTGGCTCGATATCTCGCGTGACCACGCGAACGTGAATTATGGACAGCAGATTAGCGTCGCGGCACGGATTCCAGCACGCAGAGACCGAAGGCGAGCGCGGTTGCACTTGAAACACGTTTCGATTCGAGACCGTGTTCGCGGGCTCGTTTTCACGGAGATGCCGATTGCCGATTAGCATACAATGGTAGTGTACAGACACCTACACCCTTGTCCGGACCACGCGTCGTCTGCCTCCGCCGCGAATCTGTGCGCCGTTTGCCTGTTAAGTTGACTAATCGACGCGAAAGTGCTCCGTGATTTATGCATCGACCACCGGCGAAACGGAACGAAACGATTCGCGATTAGTCACCGATTGATGGATGTGGATTACTCTTCGATGATGGTTGGTACTAACGGTTGTGGATGAGGTCTGGTTGCGGTTTTAGATACTTTCCTGTATTTTTTGGGTTTGAAGATATTGGTCTTGAAAGGATTTTTTGTGGAACTGTGTCGGTTCTATTTCTTAGCTTCGATACTTTTTTTATTTATTTGTTTGCTTGAATTGGAAATTAAGTTTGGCTTGGTTGGAGTTGTAGGTACTTTGGTACATTTTTTGGGTCTTGAGATATTGCTCTTGAAAGGATTTTTTGTGGAACTGTGTCGGTTCTATTTCTTGGTTTTGAGACTTTTTTAATTATTTGTTTGACTTGGAAATTAAGTTTGGCTTGGTTGGAGTTGTAGGTACTTTGGTACATTTTTTGGGTCTTGAGATATTGCTCTTGAAAGGATTTTTTGTGGAACTGTGTCGGTTCTATTTCTTGGTTTTGAGACTTTTTTAATTATTTGTTTGACTTGGAAATTAAGTTTGGCTTGGTTGGAGTTGTAGGTACTTTGGTACATTTTTTGGGTCTTGAGATATTGCTCTTGAAAGGATTTTTTGTGGAACTGTGTCGGTTCTATTTCTTGGTTTTGAGACTTTTTTAATTATTTGTTTGACTTGGAAATTAAGTTTGGCTTGGTTGGAGTTGTAGGTACTTTGGTACATTTTTTGGGTCTTGAGATATTGCTCTTGAAAGGATTTTTTGTGGAACTGTGTCGGTTCTATTTCTTGGTTTTGAGACTTTTTTAATTATTTGTTTGACTTGGAAATTAAGTTTGGCTTGGTTGGAGTTGTAGGTACTTTGGTACATTTTTTGGGTCTTGAGATATTGCTCTTGAAAGGATTTTTTGTGGAACTGTGTCGGTTCTATTTCTTGGTTTTGAGACTTTTTTAATTATTTGTTTGACTTGGAAATTAAGTTTGGCTTGGTTGGAGTTGTAGGTACTTTGGTACATTTTTTGGGTCTTGAGATATTGCTCTTGAAAGGATTTTTTGTGGAACTGTGTCGGTTCTATTTCTTGGTTTTGAGACTTTTTTAATTATTTGTTTGACTTGGAAATTAAGTTTGGCTTGGTTGGAGTTGTAGGTACTTTGGTACATTTTTTGGGTCTGAAGATATTGGTTTTAAAAGGATTTTTTGAGGAATTGTGTCGGTTCTATTTCTTGGTTTCGAGAGTTTTTATTTATTTGTTTGTTTGAATTAATGCAGCGTATAATTTGAAATGAACTATGGTTCGGTTGGAGTTGTTGGTGCTTTGGTACATTTTTTGGGTCGGGAGATATTGGTCTTAAAAGGATTTTTTGTGGAATTACGTTTTCCTTTTAATCTTTTGATTTCGGTAGTTTTTTTAGTTATTCGAATTAATTCAGTGCACGAATTTAAAACGAACTATGGTTTGGATTGAAGTTTCAAGTACCTGACTGAATTTTTACATTTGGGAATGCTGGTTCGAGAACAATTTTTTATGACACTTTATTTTTAGCTTCTTTTATTAGTTTGTATTTTTTTCATTCTTTTTTTCTGTATACCAATTTTTGTCCGATCGAAGTTCCAGCTGCTTTGACGCATTTTTATCTGATTGGAATTCAAGCTGCTTTGATGAATTTTTATATTCGGGGACGTCGGTTTGGGAGCAATTTTTTCTAAAATCGTGCATGTTGTTTTCATTTTTTGGTTCTCGACCTTTAATTTCGAATGAACTTTGCTGAACTTTTATGTTCGAAACTAATATGTTTAACACTCTATTAACAAATATAAAAAAAAACATATTCAGTTTAATAACCGCGCCTGATAAAATATTCAATATTTACAATTTTACAAATCAGTATCCTCGATTATCATCTCGCCGTTAAAATATTTTATTCCACACAGCCAAGAATCGCGGACGTTTACGTGCAACTTCTGATAGCCTCATATTGTACACGCTCTAGAGAATTTATTTAAAGAAAGCAAGATCTCACGATTTACGAGATCCTCATTCAAAGGTCGTATCCGTTTTTTTCACACGTTGAATTACACGGCTCTCTAACTTTAGATCCCGGTCCCGTTCGGATTTCGACGAAGTCACACGGAAGAAGTACGGGGACGGCCACGCGGAGGACAGATTTTAGGGATAGAAAATTGTAAGCCTCCGTTGTTCACTCTTATCCGCCCACGCGACAACCATAAACCGTGCAATATCTCCATCTTGTATCTTACGAATTTTCCGAATCCAAAGAACAACCGGTAGCGTTACAATTCACATGTAAATCAACGCTAAAAGTGAATGCGAATATTCTGACATTATTTCATACTTCTTCATTTTCTTTAACTTTAAAAAAAAACTGTATATAGACCGTTGAAAAAATAGAAATTAAGAATCTACTATCGTCTGTAATACTTGCACTGTCGTATTTTATAAAATAAATAACAGTTACAACTGTGCAAATTGTGCTTTAAAATAAATTAATATTATACATCTCCTTTATCAATAATATATTACCTTTTTATAAAACTCATTAGCATCGATATACCCAATTTATACAGAGTGTCCCAAACAAAGTGAAGAACCCGGAAAGAGACGATTCCTGAGTTGATTTCAAACAATTTTTTTCTTTGCGAAAATGTCAAGTTCGGCATTGTTAACGAGTTATTAACAAAAAACAGCGACCGATCACAGAGCGAATAAAATGGCGGCCGATCAGGGAGAGAATTTTTTCCGCGCTGCAAATTTAAATAAATAGAAAAGACGAAAAAAGTAAAATAAAATAATTTCCCTCTATCCTTAATTTCTCTTGTACAAATCATAAAAATAAACATTTAACTAAACCGTATTACCAAAATGAAGCAAACGGAATTTGTTCTGAAAAGAATGACTCGGGTACTGTAGCGGTCTGTCTTATTTAAGTTTTTATCACTGAGAACGAGTATATCGAGCTACAGGATACTATAAGCCTATTCATTCCTTTGGCCAACTTTTTATTCTCCCAGTTGTGTGTCATGGTTAAACAATGCTGAAGATTATAAGGTTCGAAATGAAACATAAATCACCTATACAGGAAGATCCTTTGGCGTGGAATCCATCGAAACACGAACACTTCACGCCCGTTTCGGTGTCTTCGCACACATGCTCGCATCCACCGCGATCCTGATTGCAACGTTTCACGCTATTGAGTGTCGATTCTGGAACAAAAGCCGATGAATTTTTCGCTACACGAACTATTATTCGACCGACTTGAATGTTAGTCCCTCGTCGAGAGGGTTTAAATTGATAGAACGCGATATTTCTATGAACACTTCATAGCTTGCGTGCCACTATCTGCGAGGACGGTGTTTCCAATTTATTAAATGTACGAAACAATTCGGGTATTAAAAGTTATTCAAATACTATTTTTTTGTCTGTATTAATTCTTTAAACAATTGTTATATTTCTGAAGAAAAGATTTGTTGGAAATTCTGTAAAATAAAATTTAACACTGGAACTATCGACGATTAAAATTTATCTGTTGGGTTGTTCCGAAAGTTTCTTTCGTTGTCTTCGCGCAACGGCTTCGTTTGGCAGTGTTTATATAAATATGCAGACTTATCTGTGTAAAATAATGTATTGTGAAACGAAAAATATCACGCGTGCAGTTCTTATTAATAAAACGAAAGAAACTTTTTGGGACAAACGAATATTTTGTATCGGAGAAATCAAAATGGAAGGTATATAAGAAAATACATAATTCAGGAGAGAGAAAGCTTTTATCCATACTGGGAATAAAAAGATTATTGAAAAAAATGCAAATCACTTAAATTGTAGCGTAGTGGATTTATAAAAGTTTGATGAAAAATTATAAATTGGTAATTTTGACCGCTTTGGTAGTTATAGTGTTAATCGTATATAAATGCAGCTCTATATTGATTGATATTATTAAATATAATAATAAAATAATACTCTTCTTCTTGATAAAAATGATTAGATGGAAATGCATACATAATACTTAAACAAAAATTAGAAACACTGTTCCACAGTTCTGTTAAAGTAATTAAGAAACTTCCGACAAAATCTCACGAGTGTTCTAATTATTCAATTCATTTATTTCATTCAACTTCTAAAATTATAGAAAGAAACTTTTGAAGGTACTTCATCTTAATTTCAATCTACGCTAACCTCGAGAGAAAAGAATAAATACCACTACGAGTTTTCAAGCTAGTAGGAATATCGACTTGAAAATTAATTTAAAGCCTCGATATCTTGTAAGTTTTCTTTTTAGAAATATTCCGAGAAATACCGTTGTCTTCAATCTCTCGGATAAATATTTTTACAAATGATGCTTCTATTCCCCCGCCATCTTACCTTCCACTTTTATGCAACGCGGAAGTGCGCCTAACCAAGTGCCATCGCTGCAGAAAAGTCGATCAGCCATAGAGTCCTTGAAAACGTATCCCTCGGTGCACTCGTAAACTGCTACGAGGTATCGATTGTACGGTGGTAGTACGTTCTTCCTCCTGTAAAAGTACGCAAGAAAATATATTTATAGGTTCGACACGATCGTGTCGATAAATCGAAGGAAACGCTGTATTAATTAAATATCTCCTATTCTCCACGGGACAATTCAGCGTTCATTGTATGATTTACAATTATTCCAACGAATGTATGAAAAATAATTATCTATGCTGCCTACGAAATTAAAATATTGTAATAAAGATAATAAAATAAAAATTAAGAAACGTAATAAAAATAAACATTGAACCGTTATCAAACGAAAAAATGAAAATTATATCGAAAAAATCAAACGAAACGCCATGAGCAGATAAAAATGAAGCAGTTCAATTAATACACTATCCATAATTATTTTAACTTTGCTAAAATTACTGAATCCTTGTCGAAAGTTAATCAAATATTCTCAATTCTCCGCGAGAAAATTGAACGCGTACAATTTAGAATAATTTTACCGAATTTGTAGGAGATAAATCAAAAATATAAATTAATAAATTATAAACTACTCGATATACTTCTAATAGAAAGCTTTCAAGTTTTGTTAGAAATATAAAATTAATATTTCCAGCTTAAAAGTAGGAGTAAAATTATTTTTACATACTCTAATAAATTGTAATGATAAAATGTATTTAAGGTTTGTGTCTCGTTATCTTTTTTATCATACTTAAATAATATTTATCTATTGAAATAAAGCCGGATACTTTTCCGGATAAATTCTACGGATAAAATGGTCCAAGACAAATATTTCTTTTAATAGAAAATCAGTGGAACACGGTTAATTAAATTACCAAGACCGGCTTCCAGATCTAAGAGGTAAAATTCTGTAGTATCTGGGAGTTGGTTTAGAACTCTCTCCGTGTGCCATTCAATCAGATATGGAAGCTCTCCATCGACCAGCTTCCAGGAGCAGGATGTACCGAGATCCTCGATAGATAATTTCAACTCATACCATAGGAATATGATAATAGCGATGTTGATAAGCGAGATCGACTCGAGTAAATCACCGATCGTGAGAGGTTAGATGATTAGAATCTGCATACAGTGTGAGTCATAAAATTTGATCATAAATTCAGAGATGACTCCGGTGTGTAAAAATTATTCCAAGGTATAGGTCACGTTCCATCTAACGTTATCGTATCTAATTTTCTGTTCCGAAAAAATAAATTATAATTCTGTAATTAGAACAAAATTTTAGTATCGACAATTGCAACGATTGCATTACAAATTGAACAGATGTAACAATTTCTATCTCGATCGTTTAATACCAGTATTAACTTGTCCCGCTATCTCATACGAATTCGTTCCGTATCTCTTGATTAAAGCGGCGTGAGTAAAAAATTTGTAATAACAGTTTTCGCGGAAAGGGTGAAGCAACGTGTACGTCGCAAAAACGGGTGTAATTTGGGAACGTGGTCGAATTAAACTTTTTCTATTCAGCCAACACGTATCGTACAAAATGAAATCCACTATCCCGCTCAAATAAACTTCGAAGAAACGGAACGAACAGAGATGAAGTTCTAATCAAATTTAGCTGTTCCTTGGTAAACGTTCAATTCTTTTTTCTCTTTTCATAAAGAACTATACAGGTAAGGATACAGGTAAGGCAAGGAACGATGAAAAGCTCTATAAAACTTTTAGAAAGACGCCCGTTCGTTTCTACGCTTTCTTACGAACAAAATTTGATTCGTGCAACTCGTATCGATATTTCTATCAAAAAAATTGGAATTCTCTTTCTCCCTCAGAAATCTAAAAATGTAACGTTTGAGATAGAAAATAATTAGGATACGCCAGACTCCATTTTACCAGTTAAGAGTCGAAGAAACTTCGAAAGACTCGAACCAATCTTTTTTCAATCCTGTAGAAACCAAAACTCTCACGATCGGTCCGATACAAAACTTAAAACCACAACGGTCCAATAATAAAATGACCAGCACGTTTAACCCTTCGCACTCCATGCGATTCTTTATCAGTACAGAAAAGAAATTTTATTTTGAACGGAAAAAATTACTATCGCTTGTGAAAGTACTTATTTTTATTCACTTTTAAATATCTTTTTTCCTCTCGTATAGGAAACATGAATTTTTTATTTTGTAAATCATCATGGTGATATAAATAAGACATCTTTGGAAACTAAGCGTAATCGTGTTGGAAACGAAATGTCTCCGTAGCGGAGCCAAAGGAGCGCTAAGGGTTAACCCAGCGTGTCATGCATTGCCAAGACGAGTATACTCGTCCTACTTTAAATATGTTATAACACGCAGACTTTTGAATTAGCAAATTTTTTTTGGCCACAAACATAAATATAGAAATGTAAAAAAGTTGAAAAAATACTACTGCTTGCAAATGATCATGTATGATAATATATGTGCTCCTACCAAGAAATAACAGAGCTTTGGTAAACAATAACACTGAAAATGTAAATGGCAATGAGAATGACTTCGCATAATTTAGGCTTGGCAGTGAATGGGTTAAAGACGCGAGCAAACTTAATAAATTTGACAAACTGAATTTTATTCTTATTCTATCTTGCAAGAAACAGCAAGGCTATAAAAAAAAAAAAAATACACAAACCTGGCATATTTGGCGGGGTACGCGTTTTCAACCAGAGGGGCTTTCGCAAATCCTTTTCTGCGCGCCTTCATGAAGCAGCTCAGATCCAGCCTCGACATTATTGTTTCATTGAGCGCGGCGTGAGGCGTTGCCGACAGCGATTTGGCCAGCGATTTCTCGGCAACTTGCTTCAGCCTCTGTTTCCTTTCCTTCGCCTTTCTGCGCTTCTTCAGCTCGCCGATCCTCTTGCGCGCCCTCATCCGATCCCTCGCCGCCCTCTCCTCGGCCGGTGTCGTTGAAATTGGATCATCGCCGAGATAAAGATCGTTGCGAATGTGTCGAAATCTGTTGTCTGAACCGGGGAACAGAATTGCGGTTGAAATGGGGCCATTGGGAAGGGTAATTTGTTGAATAATTCGTGGAAATTCAACCCTGCCACGGTTTTCTGATTCTTTTCGATCTGACCGCTCTCTCTTTCTCGTTTTACTCAAGATAAGCTTTTAAATTAAAAATTCAGCGTAAAGCTCAAACAAAAATATTACTGACAACTTTTTTATAATAATACTGATAACATATTTTACTTGTCCTCAAAATCGAAATCTGTTTTTTCTTGTTTTTTTTTTTTTAATTGAAGGGAAATATGATTGCGTCGTAAATGACCTAACAACCGAAGCAGGTTAAAATACAAGAAATTTTTAGGGGGAGCTCTGGTGAAGGATGTAGTTTCGTAAAGTGTTGAAATATGTTTTATAATTAAAATATCCTTCTCAGTCATGGATTTTCAATGAATAATTTATTATTCGATCAACGAATAATAAAACGATAATGTATCCAAAATGAATGAAAACGATTATGATAATGTATCCAAAATGTAAATCAATTGCTTTTGTTTCCAAGCCACGCAGAAAATATCGTAGCGATAGACAGAAGTCGTTCGAACTTCTGAGATAGAAAGAACGCTATGCTTTTAATAAATTAATAAATTTAGAATGTTAGTAATAGGTTAGTGATTATCTTATCAAGCGATAAAATTATTCAAATTACTTTTCCCTTAATTTCTGAACATTTCACTTCGTTTCTGTGTGTTAAAGGGTAAATTGTAAGAGAAATTAAGATTTAATTGTAAACAAATTAGTCCTGAGGTTAAAAAACAATAAAATTCTATCCATTTCTATTCTAGACTTAAATCCAAGAATACGAACAATCCAAAGAAAAACGAAAAAAAAGTAAGTTTACCGAAGCGCCAATCGATACTTAGCGTCTGAACATAAACCTTAATTGTAAATAAGTCCTTTTTCACGGCCGTGAGGTTGAAAAACAATAAAATTCTATCCATTTCTATTCTAGACTTAAACCCAAGAATACGAACAATCCAAAGAAAAACGAAAAAAAAAGAAAAAAAGTAAGTTCACCGAAGCGCCAATCGATACTTAGCGTCTGAACATAAACCTTAATTGTAAATAAGTCCTTTTTCACGGCCGTGAGGTTGAAAAACAATAAAATTCTATCCATTTCTATTCTAGACTTAAACCCAAGAATACGAACAATCCAAAGAAAAACGAAAAAAAAGAAAAAAAAGTAAGTTCACCGATGCGCCAATCGATACTTAGCGTCTGAACATTAACCTGCTTATTCTACTGCGCGCGGCAAGCGTAGAACCAGTCGCTTCGACAAAAACCTGGCTCTCCATCGAAAACATATGTTTAACGCTACGATTAACAAAATACGTGACGGGAAACAAGAACAACTCCAAACCAAAACCGTCATCAGCCAACGCTTCACAGTCTTCGACCATCGGGCCGAAAAACAACGAAGAGAAATATACCGTGAAACGTGTCCAAATTGAATCCGAATTGAATCACAGCGTCACGATACCGTGCACTGTTTATCATGCACGGTGTTGCGATCGTTAACGCGGTAACGAGCGTCATCGCTTAAATTCAACATGGAGAACGCGTGTGTACACGCATTAGTGCGTTAATATTGTTTATCGCGGCACGGAGACGAGCGGTAAATCGCGATAATACGTCGACGAACGGTGGTTGCACGCTATCATTCTCGCGATTTCCGCGGGAAGAGCTTTAAGCCTAGCTACACGATAAATGCAGGCTGACGTCACGTTGCATAAACTCCGAGTATCGTGTCTTGAGCTACAAAAAACAGTTTCTGTTTCAGTTGCTTCGTAGATTTGAATTGCGGAAAATACAGGTGGTGAATATTCGGTTACTGTAGAAATTTTAAGGAGTGATTTTAGAAGGTTAACCCTTTCGCTACGGTGCTCACAGAATTGAAAGATCTCTTTTGTTCTCTGATACAGTTTTTGTTGATACAACAAAAATATGAATGATGGCAGATCATATGTAAATGAAAATATAAATAATTCTGTGATACAGAAAACGTCTATGCACGCTTTTATCAGACGACTACTTAATTTTTAAAGGCGTACATATACGCTCTTCGTAGCGAAAGGGTTAAATGAGATGAAAGTTAAGCATTAGAAATATTTCGGTTGTGTTTTATCTTGTCATTCATTTTATGACGAACTTATCTTCAGACTTATTTAATTTTTAGAATTAAGCGATATAAACAAATTTACGATTCAAATGGATTCAGTGGATGAACGACTAATTCCATCAAAAATAAATTTTTGAGCTGAAATAATAAGGAAATTAAATATTAGAAATATTTCGGATATAATATTTTATTTTGCCATTCATTTGATAATAAATTTATTATTGTCGGTTGATCTTTAAAATTAGACGAATGTATAACCAAACTTATTATTTAAACTCATTCAGTAATCCTATAAATGAACAAGCAGCTATTTAAACCAAAAATAATTCTACGTACCAAAATAAGACAATAATAAAATATCAGAAATATTTCAGATACAATATTTTATTCCACCATTAATTTTCTAATAAATTTATTACTGTCAATTGATTTTTAGTATCAAATAAATACACAACCAACTTTATTATTCAAATGGATTCGTTAGCCTGACAAATATACAAACACCTAATTCGATTAAGAAAAAGAGAAAGAAAAAAAAATGTAGTACATTGAATGAACATTCAGTTCAATTCAGTCACAGACACACAATCTAACCACTGAACTATCTCAGCACTCTATTCTTGGAACAGTCTAACGATCTAATAAGCGAATAAACCACCACTTCTCTAAATTAAGAAAGAACGAGTTCACGCGCTTTCTCCGACACGCCAAATATAACTTCGACGAAAAAACTAACACCAAACTAACCCGTCGCACGATGCAACAAAAAATATCTTACCACTTATCGCTCATACAATAAAACCTTTAATAATAAATAATAATAATAATAAATAACAAATAACAAATAATAAATAATAAATAATAAATAATAAATCGAATATCAGCAAAGAATTAACCCTTTGCGGACGAGCACACTTTCGACTCTGATTGGTGGCAGATGGATGATAATTTCTATATGGAACAAGATTATAAATTGAATATCTAAATAATTAGACAGAAAATAAAATAGAAAACAGACAAATGGTCGACAAAACTTCGAATTGCCGTCTCCTATTCGTTTGTCGCTGTGGAGGCGACAATTCGACTTAGAAATCAAATTATAACGTCCGCAAAGGGTTAATTCTACCTTAAAAATTATCCGGCAAATAAATCTCGTTTCTCGATCCAATTTCTCTTTATCAAAAGTTCAATGTCACGCGTCGAATCAGCCACGATCGATCTAATCGATACCTCTCTTGCGTAACGAAGATCGTCTATCGATTCATAACCGCACGATTTCGAAAGTTCTTCCCGAACATAATCTCGTTGTTGCCACAGTTCGGCGTCTAGGAGCCCTTTGTCGTTATCGATTAACGGAGACGAGACATCTCGATACGCGTCGTCGAAAACTGATGTTGACTTTTCTCATTAGGATTAACGGAATATTGCGGAACAATCTGGCTTGGATAATTCATCCGATCGTGTTGATATGCAGATCCGTTGTCGAGAAATTTCTGGTACACTGGTGCGATACGCCGAGAGCTCGATTCGAGGGAATTAAACGAAGAAATTACTCGGTAAGTTGGATGAGTTCAATAGGTTGAGTTTCGATTGGTCCGAATAAAGGACTTGAACCTTGGCTAATTTCGAAGAAATGATTTGCGGTGTTATGCGTGGAATTGTATCACGTTTGGCGAATATATGGAGCGAGTCATTTGAGACTTAAAATATTTTCGTTGGTTTTGGAAGCATGAGAAAATGTATAGAAAAGAAAGTATTCGTTTGGAAAAGACAAAGGGATGATAGCTTTCAGATTATGAGAAAATATTTGTGTTCTATTTATAATTTGTGATTTAGTTGTTTAGTGTAATATTGTAGTTTAAAAAAAGACAAATCTAACCGGGAATATGTTGATGTTAAAATAGTTTTTTATAACAAACATTAATAGTTTAAAGACTCGAACAGTGTATATAAAAAAAAATAAAGACGAACAGGTAGAATTTCGAAGGTAAGTAGTTTTACGTTTATAGAATTTACTTCGTTTAAAAAGATAAAAAAAATTAGTTATGAAAAATTCGAAATATTTAATCAATGTTTCTTTTTCAAGCAGTGAGAATGAACAATGTCTAAAAAATAGTTTCGTTGAGTTACACGAACGTTGATTATTAAATCATTGTCAGGTACAGTTACCACCTAACAGGCCACACCCTCGGGAAGATTTATAAAACGATGTATCGTTTGGAAGAGACACAGGGCGAGCCGTAAATTCGGCTGGGCGTCAAACATACACGTGTTTCAAACATCGGGGCCAGCGACTTGTAAGAAATATTGGAAACAAAGGTCCTGAACGCGAGACAAAGCCGTATAAAGCAGGTCTACCCTGAATCTATCTCCATTAATCTCGTTCAAGGATACATTTTTAGAGTTCTAATCTTAAAATAGGATGCACAGGTCTTTTCTATGTAAACAAGTATCTGCGCATAAAAACTACCGTCGTTTGGTTACAAATATATATTATTATTTTTTTCATTATTTCCAAAAAACATGTTATTTCGTAATTAAAGAAATCGATTAAAAACATTGACAGAAAATTAATTTAAAAAATCTGACAAAAAACTAAACGAGAAAATTAACTAAAAAGAATCGAACTAAAAACTAAAGTAGAAAATGATCTAAAAAAATCTGACTAAAAACTAAACTAGAAAATTAAGTAAAAAATCTAACTAAAAACTAAACTAGAAAATTAACTAAAAAAAATTTGACTAAAAACTAAACTTGAAAATTAACTAAAAAAAACTGACTAAAAACTAAACTAGAAAATTAACTAAAAATTAAACTAAAAAATTAACTAAAAAAATCTGATTAAAAACTAAAGTAGAAAGTAACTTGAAAAACTAAGCAATAGATACAGCATAAGAGCGAACCAAACAAAATTTAACCAAAACGATTAACTAAATTTAAATCGGATTCAATTTATGCGACATGAAACATAAAATTGGGTGTACGTGCTCCATATCAAAACCGAGTGTCGCGTAACAATAGTTACTTATCATGATTGTAAAATAACATCGATGTGCGGCGTAATTTTATAATTGGGAAAACACAGCCTTAAGCGATCGATTAATTTGAAGCCCAAAATAACGTTCCACTTTACACCAATAAACAGTCCAACTAATTAAACGCAGCTCCCGTTTCCATTCTTCCATTTTAACTTCAAACCGTCCCGAGTCCATTTATTTCAACAACTTCAATCAAATTTCCAGCGCAGATACCGCTGCTCCCCAAGTGGGTCGTTTCTCGCGTTCGAAAAAAATCCACAGCTTAATTATCATCACTATATATAGGCACGCGGTCGCAATACTGGATCCTGACCACACGCATAATGCAACCGTGCTTCCTGTCCAGGGTTGGGCCCACGATGGCCAACGCACTCGATTTCCAAGCTGGCACGCGTGTGCACACACGATTACGACGGCCTATCCGCAGATATTTTACGAGACGATTTTCTCTTTTGTCGCGATATCTCCAATTTGTCAACGAATACGTCGATTTAACGCTGTTATGGTCCTTACAATCTTCTGGATCCAAGCACGCTCTCATTTCGCAACCCAAACGCTCTAAATTTTGACAAAAGTCTATCCTTAGTTCCTCTATATACCGAATTTTGTCTTGTCAGAGAAAAAATTACGATTGATCACAGTCTTTCACTTTGATTTAAAAATTTTTAAACTAATAATTGCTATGGAAGGATCGTAGTATCGCTACAGTAATACAGTAATCAAATTTAATAGTACAGTGATAGCTAAATAAAATTAATTTTTTAAAATATAGATACGTCAGTTTGTAACTTTTCAGTCACACGGCGGCATAGAGGATTAATATAAAATGGAAACAAGAAAATTCACACGGTGACGATTATTATATATTTGTCTAAATTAAGATATTTTTTTATCGAAAGAAAAATTCGATTTGGTGAAAAATGATTCGAGGGACGTAGCAGGTTTAACGACAGTTATGAACGCTGGAGCAGATAATTGTCGCGGACTAATGAATTTTTAATTTTTCGATGGAAAAATATGCGTACTGGTGTTTAATTATTGGACGTATTCGTTTAATGGTATTATTAACCTACTTTGAAGTTATTGTTAGAGAAACGCGAAACAAAACATTAAATATAATAATGTAATTATAAAAGTGGGTAGTATTGGGTTGTTGAAGAAAATATTATTGTGTTTTAAAGCTACAATTAATTAAAATGAAACATATCGTCTTAATTGTTTTATAGGTTTTTAACGATGCAGCAATATATATATATTTTTTTATCTCGATAGATGGTTCAAAATGACTGAGAACATAACCGAAGTCATGCAATATTTTCTGGAACATTATAACAATTGTTTTTAGATGTATTTTCGAAAAGAGTTTTTATTCCTCTGTTTTCTTTGTTTTCTGTGAATTTATTATGTAAACACAAGGGATGAAAGAAATTTAATAAATAGAAATGTTTTTGTTCGTTAAATCTGTTCCTCTGAGAAATTAATAAAGAATATGGAAGCAGTGGAACGTTAATTAAATTTCGCTTTTGTATATAATAAAATGGTGTTAGAAATTTCAAAGGAATGTAAATTACAAGATTAAAGCGAAATCTTAGTTAAATTTCAAAGGCAATTTGATAGTACGGAAACTGCTGGATCCTTCTAAAGATCTGTATATCAGTTCAGTGACGGAAATTCCTTTAAGAGACATCGAAGAGCATAGATTAAGTTTTGGAGTTGAGGATTTCCAAGTTGTAGTCAGTATTAATACAATCTCAGACACCTGACCATAAGCCACCGCCGTGAATCCTTGTAAACTATCTTCACGATGTTGATACTCATAATTGTGTGTACAATATAATTACAGAAACCAGCTCAGCTGTGTTGATATTTTTCCTTCGAATACATTGGAATAAAAAATATCGGTCATTCGGAAAAAAATGATACAGCTGAAAACTTTGCATTTTACAGTTTCCTTGTTCAAATAATTTGTAATCTATATTTTTCCCAAGAAAAACATTACATTATCGTTTTATCCTCCACACTATTCGTATCCCTTAAAAAAATTTTGTCTAATTTTTACATATTTTAGGATCGCAAAATATGAAATATTAAAAAAGTAAACGCAAAAATACACTAAATCTGATATATATTTAAAAGCGTAGTGTTTCTGTTAAAGTAAACTTCATTTCAGAACACGTAGAGCCGAAAAGGACAGCAGCGTTAAATTACATAATTAATAGCACTTAAAACAAGACCTATCAAAATAAATTTTAACTTACAAAGAATTCACAAAAATTCTGTAAATTTACTGTTGTGCGTTTCAGAAAATTTTCCGTGATTCACTGTTAAATACATTATTACAAAATAATAATTGAACGTATTAAAAAATATAATACTTAAAAAATAAAAAAAAAAATAGATTAGAAAAATTATAGAAGTGGATTGATTTCTTCGATATAAAAAAGTATACTTAAATCGCTGGTAATTGTTACTTTTTTTTCCGTGTTATCTTTTTTTTTTTATATATGAGCAACATATCCGAATAATCCTGAAGACTGACCAACATAAGGATAAAGATTATGCCGGTGACCAACGCAAACGATATCGTTGAGACGAAGCACGGTCTCCGCGAGTTACACGATACATCCACGGGTTTATCTCGATCGCAGCGAATTCAAGGTATGCTATGCCGCTGAATTTCGTGCCCCTGAAGCACGCTGAATAGAACAAGGGGCGACGCGTTCAGGAGGGCACGTTCCTTAACCGCTACTCGACAAATTTCCGAACCACTCCAGGAACGTTCCGGAGTTCTACATGGCCCTGGGCTATTCCGAGGCCAGACCACCGAATCGATCGTGAATTGACAGCATCTTCAACAATTTCCGCCTCCTCGACCTTTCAGCGGCCACTGAAAGCCAAGAGCGTCCGCTAACGTGTTCATATTCCATTGATTTATTTTCGGTCTGCGTAATCAACAAGTTGATTCAGATGGAAATAGTTCGATGAATTTATTAGTATTTTGCACCGATCTCGTATTACTCCGTTTGGAGTTTAAAATTTATTATTGATCGAATGGTATTTCAAGCGTTGTTTTTAGCGTGTAAAATAATTTACATTTTTAGCGTGTAACATTTATCGTGCAAAAGGACGTAGAATTTTAAACAAGGAATAAAAATATACAAACAAGAATGGTAATTTCAACAGAGTTTTGTAGATGTAAGAGAGATCAGAGAAAAAGAACAAGTATTTAAACTTAAAGAATGAAGATACTTTCGAACATTTCACTTTTAGATACTATCTCGGAAACTATTAAATAAGAAGTTGAAGCGTCGCGAAGTTTAATCTAAAACATGAAATAGAACATCTTACTTGATATACAGATAAGAACTTAAATACAAAAACTTTCAGTAAAAAGCCGGCTCTCGAAACTGGTATTCTTCGCTCCGCGTCAAAATTCAAATCTTTTTCACCTTCCATCCTCATACGGTACGAATACATTCAACAATATTCCACATATGAAACAATTATCCTCATCAATTAGAAAAATCTCATCCCTCGCATAAACCTCTCCCAACCACGATCAGCCACCAATCACAACCGATACTTTCCCAAAATCTTATTCACCTTTCACCCCCATACACCAAAAATACATTCAACAATATTTCAAATATTAAACAATTATCCTCGTCAATTAAAAACATTCCAAGCATCCACTCACCCCATCCCTTGCATCACCCAAAACCACTCCTATCCTATCAACCACGATCAACCACCAATCACGACCTATACTCCTCGAAAAACACCCCTCTACCACGAAACACGATAATATCTCATGAACTGACCACCAATTCCAATTACAGACCCGATCGCCAATCCAATCCATCCACCTTCGTCTCCGTTCTTCCAATTCGATTAAAAAATCTATTTTATACATTACTAACTCGAACCTAACCCAAACCTGGAACGATATCACAAGAGAATGATAATGTCCTCGGGCTGTGAGCTGAAAGTGTCGCAGCACTTTAGATAGGCTGTGTAACGATTGGCGTAACGTCTGATCACGTCCCAGGACGAGTATTTTCGCGGTCGACCGCGTATCGCCGATCGTAAATCAAATAAGCGATACCCTTATGGAAATACGAGAAGGGAAAGCCGAGATCGGCCATGAAGTCGCGGAACGACGGTTCTTCGCGAAACGATTGAAACGCCGATGGGATCGCGCGAAGTACACTTCCTCTGAAAGCTTCGCGATTTATTCGCTCGATAAACCGCGAGGATCCGCGTTACTTCTCGCGCAACTCTTGTTACCGCTCGTCGAATCACCGCGGACGGGTTTGGGTTTTACGAGAAGCATTCGTGGATTTGTTGGATATGATGTTGGCCAGGATTGGTCGGGGTTATTGAGGGGCAGCTCGTCACGTTACATTGGTTAAATGTTTGATGGTTAATGAAGATACTGCGTGGAATATCGTGTATGGATTTTAGTGAATTTTCGCGCGTTAATTAAATTTTGTCGAAACGACTGGTTCGTAATTTCTTATAAACATTTTATAGATTTACAATGATATATTTTGGGGGATTTACTATGACTTTTTGTAAAAAATATGTACAAAGAATTACCCTTATTATAGGTACTTTTTCAAATACCTATCATTTTGATTTCTTTGATACAGATAAGTCTACTTTAATCGCCGGTAGTTCTAGTGTTAAAGAATTGGAAGATATTTTATTTTTGTTGGAGGGTTTGGCTAGATGCTCGATGATTTGTAAATTACTTTATTACAAAGATCGTATAAGATACTTTATAAGATAGTTCGGCTGAAATGTCTATGACATTATGATTTTTTTAATACAGTAGTATGCTGTCAACCCTTTGTACTCGGCTGGCGCCTTTATGGCGACATGTGTAATTTTCTTCAGAGATTATATTTTTAATTAAATTCTATATTTCCATTAATTGAAACGTTTCTGTTATTTTAAAATAAAAGTAAATTAACCAAATAAGTAAGAAATCGTAAACATTTATAATTTTCTTTTTTCCTTTCTTAAAAAACACTAAGTGTTCACAATAGTCCTTTGAAACTTAAAAAAGTTTACGAGTGCAAAGGATTAATATTGATCCAACATTCTCAATGATTAACTACACGATGTCATAAAAAAATTGTGATTAATTAATAAACATAAGTATGCTGTTTGTAATTCACTTCGGTTCTTGCTCTTCAGCATCAGATATTTTAGAAACGATCGAACGAAATTCCAATATAATTCGAATACAATTCAAATATTTGTTAATGTAGTACTACCTCTAATTCCTTAATTTCTTCACAAAGCGTGAAAATTTTACTACCCACAGTTTGTAGACCTCTCCTATACAATAATAAGCGTTTCTCCTACTTCCATTTCTTAACGAATGTTAGTTCAGCCTTTTAGCCAATCGTTCCTTACACTCATTCCTCAGCTAATTCGATACGACTCATAGAAGAAGCCTTTCTTCGCGATTAACGCCTACGTTTCCATAACCATACCATCCGTAACAATATACTTAACAATAGCACTACCAAAGTGGTCAAAATGACCCATTGGTAATTTTTTACAGAATCTTTCTAAATTAACTACGGCGCCTTTGGCCAGATTTTTCGTGATTTTCTATTAAAAATATAGATAAACTTTAGTAAAAATAAGTATACTTTAATCGTCGGTGGTTCTAGTGTTAAACATGGTCAATGAAACGTTGCAAAATTAATAACTTTCCTTCTCCATTAGTTTCCTATCAAGCTGGCCGTGTTGAACGATCAAAAGTTCTTAAGTAAGGCGAAGCAGCGTCACAAGGCACGAGAAATAAAAGCAAACGCAATATCCTTCGGACGAATCGAAGATCTTTCAACGTCGACAATGGACGATGGACGAGGAACGGAATCGATTAGTATTCAGAACGGGGATATTAATTTCCGTGAGAAGCGAGCAAGAGGAACGCGATTAAGAGAATTTTTATTCGTACCCTGTCAACTGCGAAACGTTCCTTTCCTTTTTCTCGTTCCGATTTTAGGGGAAGAGGGACTCTTAAACAGCGTAATCCTCGCAATTTACAGTTCGCGCGAAAGGATGTCTCGAGACAAAAACCGTTTTCTGATTCTTTCATCACTCGCTTGAATATGTTGTACGAAAACGTGGATAGAACGTCTTGAATAGAAACGTTACTCACTGTAAGTACGATTACACTGTTACACTATTATGTTATTGTACCGTTTACGGATAATACCTTGCCTTTACGCGTTGCTTACAGTTCCGAAAAATCTTCCATTTTCAACCACATCATTCGCTGTAAATATTGCTACACTCTTATGCTTCGTTGTATAGAATTTTGGTTCGACAGTACGGTTAGAAAAATACGAAGAGCTTTATTCTCAATCGTCGAAACGTAACAATGTTTTCTATCCGAGTAATCCTCGCAATTTACGGTTCGTGCGAAAGGAAGTCTCGAGACAAAAACCGTTTTCTGATTCTTTCATCTCTCGCTTGAATTTGTTGTACGAAAACGTGGATAGAACGCGTCGGTCGACCGAACTGTGTCTTGAATAGAAACGTTAGAAGAAACACGTTAACTAATTTTCTCTCGTATATTTTGTATGTTACATTTTTTTTTTTTTTCTTGCTATAATCCGAACATGCGGATGAGACCGTCCATTTGCAATGTTGGTGCTTCCTGATTATAAAAAGAAATAAATATCTTAATATTTCGCGAAGTGTGGTTTATATGTATTCTAAATTACTTATGCGCTGCTTTAATTCTTCCGAAACAATAAACATATAAAGAACCGACAATGTAACGGCTTCTCTTGAAAAAGTTGTCCAACAATCTCGGACTTACCCTGTTTAGAATACACGTTCGCGTTGAATCATAGAGAAACTCGAGCAGGAAAAAAGAAAAGTCTAAATCGAGCGATTTCAAGAGACGGAAATTAAAACGGAGATTCGCGACGGACGTATTCAGCCCGAATCGTCCGGCACAATTTTATTTTAATTCGAACTTTTAGAACGGTCACGTTCAGAACCCACTTTTTAATGGCCGCCTGCTTAAAAATCGGTTAACAGTTTGTCTATTGTTGCCGAATAAAACTACGAAATATCGCCCGAACAGCGGTCAAGCTGGCATATTTAAATAATAACGCGTTCCAGATAGGATTTTAAAGATGAATCGCGGACCACGTTCGACACGCAGCGCAAGAAAAAAACAAAAAAAAAAAAAAAAAAAAAAAAAAAAAA
>SMSQ01024754.1:0-11292 GCA_019453375.1 Ctenoplectra terminalis | reverse complement strand
GAAAAAAAAAAAAAAAAAAAAAAAAAAAAAAAAAATGGAAAAAGGAAGAATCAAGAGAGGAAAAAAAGAGGTCGATCGTCAAACACCGGATATCCGATATAACGCAAACGTTTTTCCGCGTTTGTAGCTAAATAAATACGTATCGTATGCGAGATCAATAAACGAGCTCGAAACGTTGATCAAAGTTTCGAAACAAAAAATGCCGCCATAGATTGTGTTATCGATAAGACACACGAATAGGATAAATAAAACAAAATCTGCTTTGCGTGTGTATATATTGATTCTGGTGAAATTTTGGTCAATCGTTTGTGTAGAAAATGGTATTGTATTTAATTTATAGAAATATATAGAATAAGGTTATAGTAATAATTATTGAGAATATTCTAAATCAAAGTACTGTAGCATATATTTTTTCGGCTACTATTTTTTCGAATAATTTTTTTTGGCTACTTCGGAACACGATAATTCATTGATATTGTAAATACATGTACAATAGCAAATAGCATTCGCTATACCGTTTCTTGCATAATATATTTTTTTCTCCACGCTGAAGGAATAATATTTTATAAAATATTAATTCCTATAACTAACGTATCTTTTAACAGAAATTAAATTTTTTTCACAGAAAATTAAGTATTTTTAACGTCTTCAAATTCAATTAGGAAATATAAAATGATAGACAAGTAAAATACTACCCCCAGATACTTCCTCCATTAACGACTAGCTATTTTTAGTTGGATATATTTTGTTGGATACCGCTCTAAGGTACGGGCTAGTTTTATAGTTGTCCGTCATTGCCAATCTCTAAAAATTTCCCTTCCTATTTACTCCCGTTACCTATAAACCCAAACGATACGCCTCAGCCCCTTACCTGAAAATTACTACGGGACCCTTTCTCATTCCCACCACCTAAAAACAAAAACCGTCTATACAATAAATATAAAAAGACAAACATATTTAGACCAGAACAGACTTGAGAATCGGCACAAACAACGTCCAACCTATCCTGTAACAATCTAGAAAATTTATCCTGTGCACCTTCGTGAATGTAAAGATTCCGTTTTCTAAATAAAATACTCATCATTATTATACATCGGAATACAATTTGAACAAATCGTAAATTTTCGTCAATGTCACCAACCATATCGATTTAATATTTAATATGAACAATATTACCAAATCTACACTTGTTCCACGAAACATTAATCCTCATCCAAACATCATATTCATCTCCACTAAATAATTCTGCAAAATAATTCTCCTATAAACTGTTCTTATTTCCTTTTTAAATCTACCTACGTAAACTTCTACTTCTACCTACACAGGCCCTAAATTAAAATCAGGAACCCACCGTTACAACACAAGCTCTACAACAAACAACTAAATCAACGTTTCCATAGACTTCATTTCCTGCCGAGTATCGATTTGTTTAACGACACTGTCGCCAATCCACCGTTTTAATGCAAGCGCGCGAACTCTCCTGCGTCTTTCGGGAGACAATCGTGGAACAATGATTTCGCACGGGAAACGCTCGACGAGCAAAGAAACACAGGAAGAAGACCCCGATGGTTAATGCTCTTTGTCCTTTAACAAAGGACGCCTCTTTACGCCTGAACGCGGACGGGCTTTTTGAGCGATGTTTTCCCGAGAATTTCCGATCTTATCCGTGAAATAATGCGGCAAATAATTCGCCGGAAACGCGGACCAACGAAGAAAGGAAAATACCTTGCAACGAAAGTTAGCAGCTCACCGCGGAAGCTGAGAAGTCGAAGGCAACTTTTAGGCGAACTTCGAGGAACGTTTTAGGTTCGGGTTAGGTTACCGGCACGAAACGATGAAAATGGTACGACGAGGAAGAGAAAGACCAAATTTTAGAACAAATATTCCAAATTGGGGTAATCGAACCGTGTAAAACGATCTGCCGATGGGAAAGTTCTGCGCGAGGAAAGTTTCAAGTTTACACGAAGAGTGATGATAATCTTATTACATTTCGTTGAAGTTCAGGCGTGGGTGGTAAAAGTGGTTGGTTATATTGTAACAGTGAAATGTATTTCAGCGACGGCTTCTTTGGACAGCCCGAAGAGGAGGAATGGTCGATGGTTGAGTCGACTTTCTGAAGCGGACTGCGCTACTGACGTTAAACTGTGGGCTAAAGGTGTACGGAGAATGATAACTTTTGATTGCACTGCGAGTTAATTGTTGCTAATTTTTCGATGCAAAGTATTCGTTATTTTTATTCTTTTTATTCTTTCTTGGTATTGTGATTTAACACATTTATTTTTCCACAAAAGATTACGATTGCTTACAGTTTTTCACTTTGATTTGAAAATTTTTAAACTAATAATTGCCAGAGATGGATCGTGGTGTCGCTGCGGTAATACAGTAATCAAATTTAATAGAACAGTGATAACTATATAAAACAATCTTTTTAAAATATAGATACATTGGTTTGTAACTTTTAAGTCACTCGGTGCCACGGTGTCGTTTTGACTGGTACGGTAATTCTAGTGTTAACCATCTACGGTAGTAATTTATCATAGAAATTTTATAAATTTACAGTGACGCATTTTTAGGGATTTTCTATAATTGTTTGCAAAAAATATGCACAAAGAATTATTACCATTATTGTAAGTATTTTTTCAAATACTCATCTTGATTTCTTTCCTACAAATAAATTTATTTCAATCGTCGGTAGTTCTAGTGTTAATAAGCTTCGGGTCACTAAAGTATCAATATTAATATAAAAAAAAGTTATATATACATTTACACCGAGATTTATATTAATATAGGATATCTTTAAATCTAAACATATTCTAAACGAAGATATTTTAGAACTCGACCTTTGCACTCGACATGCATAATTATTCTTCAGAGATTCAGTTTTAAATTAAATTCTGTATCTTCGTTGATTCGAACACTTCTTTTGTTTTAAAATAAAGTAAATTAACCAAATAAATAAAAAATCGTAAACATTTATAATTTTCTTTTTTTCTTTCCATAAGAACACTAAGTTTTCACAGTAGCCCTTTGAAACTTAAAAAAGTTCACCAGTGCAAAGGGTTAATTCGAAGCTTTTAATTCAAAGACGTAATTTATTCAAGGTACTATTTTCAGTCTTCATTTATCTTTACAAACTTATTCCAAAATAAGAATTTTCAGTATTGATTCATCGCCACAATTCCTATTTTAGTAGAAACCCTCAACCTATTTTAATTAAATAGAACTAATACTAGATATCATTGTCGATGTTTAAACACATTTACCTCGATGTTATAGCATACGCGTGTATAGCGAGGCACTGTTTATTCATGTAGATCATTAGCAGAGAATTAGTTATGGCGAAATCTGACGTTGTGTCGACAAATTAATAATCCGTGCTACACTATTTCGTACACCATTCTACTCTCATCGATTAATTATGACAATTCTAGCAAGACACGATTCAATAATACAAACATCGATTTTATTACGTTAGAAAATGAAATTGTAGAAACTATGAGAATTCAGATAGAACTTTACGCTCTCTGTCGATAAATGGATTTTTGTTTGTCACGATGAAATAAAACAATCTTGAATCGACGAAAATATTTCGCGCAAAAATCTGTACGACGAATAGAGGAAGAATCGTACGAAATAGAAGAATAATTGTACAGAAATGTAGGAAGCTTTTCAATGAAAATCTCTTTCATACGGCGATGGGTTTCAGAACCGTAAATAAAAAATTAATTAGCTGGTAGAAGTTAAAAATTAAAAAAAAAAAAAAAAAGAGAGAAAGAAGCGAAACAAATTTCGCAGATATAAAAAATGTCCCTCGCGAGAAAATAATAGCTGGAAATATCAAATTTTATTGAAACGTCGCTCTAAAATTTTCATCATCAACGAACTTTGAATAAATTTAATTCTTCGAGTAATTAAAAATAACAGGATAAAATGAATTCCAACAAACTTAATTAATATTTGTCATATGCAATTTTTTTTCTTTTTTTTTCTAACTTTGCCATAAAAGGTGTACCGTATAACAGTGAAAGTTAATAATTCAATGAATTCCATATTTCTAAATTAATTAATTCCTAACCTAAAAATTTCAAACCAGTTCATCTCTTTTATTAATAAACTCTATTATATCTGGAAATTTATAATTAAAATTGAAACGCGCGTTGCCAAATATAAATCCTATGAAACTCGAGTACCATTTCTGTTCGTTCGACGGTACCAGCAGAAAATTTTCAAAGAGAACATCGTTTTGGAAAAATAACGAGCGTTTCCTCGTACATTTGACAGTAGAGAGTGCTTTTGAACCCCGATGTAAAACTATTCCATCGTTTCGAAGTTACCGGTGATCAATAAGGAGATAAAAAAAAACACACACACACGCGCGCGCGCGACCGATTTGAAATAACGATCGGTGTATTTCGAAACGGGCGAATCGCGAGGCCAGACGTAAAACTAATAGTTGATAGAATTTATCGCCGAGAATAAACGAAGTCGAGTCAAAATAATCAGCCAAAGGGATAAAACGATTTCGAAGTGGGCAACCGGACTGTGAAATTCTGGCGACAAGAAAAAAACTTTTTTTATCGGTATAAAACAATTTTTAATTTTGAAGCACCGAGCAATGACATGGTTCGTCGAATTTTCATGTTTCGGGCGCATAAAACTCAGTTTCGATACTGTTTTTTTGTTCCCTCTGAAAAGTAGTAACGGTGAAAAAAGAAAAAAGAAAAATCTGGAAACATTTTACAGGCCTCCAGGAAATGGAGTAGATAAAAACAGGAGACAGAGTTGTTTAAAAACCGTGTAAAATTAAAGAAGCAAGCAAAGAAACTTTAAAACCAATTTAAACTTGAACTTTAAATCTACCAGATAATTATATTCTATATTCAGCGACGAAACCCAGTTCTCGAGTGCCTGAATATCTGAAGTCTCCAGTTTAACACTAGAACTACCACCGAGTGAAGTAATAACTACTTGTACGGAGCGAAAAAATAAAAACGATAGATGTTTAAGAAAAAATGCACAGGATAGACCGAGGCGAATCGCGTCGAAATAAAAGCTCAGTCAAGAGAAACTTTTTTAAGTTTGCAAAAATAAAATCGTTTATTATCAGTGTTCAAGCTAAATGGTTAATAATTATGAATTTATAATAAAAAGATATCAATTAATATAAATTGATATTTTATATAATTCATATAAAAAGTATCATAGTTTTTAAGCAAGCGTAGTTATAAAAAGGACATAAACCAGGCCCAGCAAAAGAACCCTGGCGTCGAAGGTCCCACGGAAAGGGCTAACCATATATTAGGTTGTCCCAGAAGTTTCTTCCGTTTTATTAATAAGAAATGGATGCATAATGTTTTATGTTTGCAATATATTATTATTTTCGTGGCTAGTGACAGAAGGAAAGAAAAGGATAGGTAGCGTTTCATCCAGGGCCTTGCTAGTGGACTCGTCAATAAGGCATCCTAGCAGGCTCGTGCCTTAGACGCGGGGATGCTGAAGTTAGGAGAGTGATCGGTATAAGTACTAATCGTACTGCTTTCGAGGACTTGCGGGAAAATCGGTCTTGTAGGTCCCTCTGATGGCGGAGTGTAGGAGAGCCGCCACATTATGTTACATCGGATATACTTTGCTCCATTACCTTTCTGCATCTCACGTTTAACAAATAAGGCTTTACGTTTATATAAACCCTGTAAAACGAAGTTATCGCACGAAGATAACGAAAGGAACTTTTGGGACAACCTAATATTAAGGCGAACGAGGGATGAAAGGACAGAGTGTGTTGTTGAGCGAGCTGAGGATAGCCATTGCGAAGACGGAAACGTGGTGTCAGAGAAGCCGAGCGGTCGGGACCATTGTTAATTGCTATACTCGTGTTTATTTTATTCCTGTTTATTTTTTTTATTTCAATAAACTCAATGTTCTATTTCCAAACCCACAGCTGACTTTCTAAATTCTATTATTTTTTCGCCATCGATCCTCGGTCTGATACGAGAGCAATGAACCTTTATCCGTATATTTTAAACTCACAGGAAATCCTCTGAAATACACCATTGCAAATGCATATAATTCCTGTGAGAAATTAAAAGCCAGCCATTTTGTCCGCTTTGGTAATTCTAGAGTTAAACGGACGCTTCTATTTCAAATGTACCCTGTATACGCTTGTACCTTTTCGACTTATCGCATTAGCAAATGAATGATATCGCGCGAACAATTCGATACACATCTGATCGCATCACGGTACCAGCATTTCAAACCTTTTATCCGTTCGCTCGATCGACGGATGCGAGTCGATCGTGACCGTTGCTCAATCGATTTCGACGTGTTACAACGTCAGCCCCGAAATTGAATTCTTGTATCTATTTACTTGGACAGAGCGACGTCAATTGGCCTGTCTCGTGAAAAGTATATCGTTTGTTAAATTGAAGATCAACGGGCGCGTCAAGCGTGTCATCTGACAAGAAGCAAACTCCAGACAGACTTGTCATTCGCTAAAGTGGTAACCCATCGAGCTTTCGAACTCTTCGCGATGTAAAGATCGTTGGACGTGGATAATCGAGTCAGATCGATGCGATCTGAATTTGGTGTAACGGTGTCTCGAAAAATATTGCACGTCTTTGGCCGACGTTGCTAATCATTTTTAAACGGTTTGTGAAAATAATGTGCACGGGATGATCTCACGTTTAACGTGTTAAACGCCACGCTGATTTTGGTCGACTTTCCGCTAGGCTGAGTGGTGCGATACTAATTTAAAAACATTTGGTCGCAAAATCGTTAAAAATTTAACCCCTTGACATACAATGACGTCTGGGAGACGTCATTCATTTCATGTGCCATTGTACACTTTGACGACTCCGAGACGTCAAGAACTGTCTTCGGCGAACGCCGCGCGCTATGTTATTAGATTCTTTAACTGTTTTAGTCGAACGTCGATGCTATTTTGTTTAAAATGCTTTCCCCTAGTGTAAAACATGTCTAATTGCACTACGTATTCCAAAATGGTTTGAGATGTATCATACTTTACAGAACTACTAAATTATTATTTTATAGTACTACTTAATTATTGTACGTTAACATTATATATTAACTTTATTGATTTGTATGTCAAGGGGTTTAGAAGAAAATTGTAGAGGTCTGCAATGGAAAGTGGTATCTTTGTTTAATGTGATTTAATAAAATCCGTTAATGAATTATAAAATATTATTTTTTAAAATTGATACGTCGGTTCTCAGAAACCAACGATGCCTAAACGGAAATTTCAGCGTCTGTCCCCGGGTGCCGGCGTGGCTCTTAACGTGTTAGTATGGCTACTCAAAATAAATCATTTCATTGTCTTTGGAAGCATGAGAAATGGTTGAAGAAGAAGTTGTAAGGTATCGAAGATAAAATATTGGGATTAACGAATTATTTTTATTAAATTCAAATTTTAACACTTAGCGAAGTCGAATCGAGGACATCTCTCCGTTTTGAGATAAGTCGGTGAATGACAGAATGAGGAGATCTCCCCGTTTTAAAATAAATCGCTGCACGACTTAATTGAGATATTGCATCATTTCTTTGGCAACGCGCAGTTTAACATTTTGTTTCTCATTTGTCTTTTGTTATTTAATTGTACTGAGTTCCAGTTGTCGTACGGTTATTCGTGGTAAGCGCCTGTTGTCTAAGTGTTAAGATATTTTAAGGTCATTGATATTTTTTTTTTTAAGCCAATCTATATATTTTTAATTACTAAGTTTTATATTTTATTATTCAAGCTTTATATTTCAAAGTTAAGAGTTAATACCGTCGAAATTAAAAAATCAGAGCCACAGAATATAACAGAATTTTATTACTAAAAGTTGTCCGATTGAAACTTCTTGTAATGTCCCAGGTGCGTCATCGATCCCGGGCGTATTAAATTTAAAAAGTCCCACGCTAATTATGACTGTACCATTTTCATATATTTATTTCACACTCATTCGTACGTATTTCCATTATTCCTTTGCACTAGATAAATTCATATTTTCAAATACTCCAACTGTATAATATTTTTTTAATCGCGGAATGATCGACCGAAGCGTTCGTTGAGTAAAAAAGTGACGCATAAATTCGAGTTACGAGAAAAAAAAAAAAAAAAGAATTGAAGTCATTTTTATCGCGCTGGATTATGTGCGTGATGAACGTACAGCTACGTGGTTTTGTTACTTTATGAAAACTTAATTCCGGGCAGAGCGGTGAACCATAAAATTGCGGCCACATTTATTTGAGATGAAAGAAATTCTTTTGCTAGGAAGCGCGGTATCACGTTCTCGCACCTGTTTACGAGTAGTGTTATACTCTGTTCACTCTTTTCTCTAGCTTTTTGATGATCCGAGCATCGAACGATATTCGACCAGATTTATCAGCGACTGATATCGTTACCCGACGACTTTCGCGCGATTGTTTCCCGACAAAATACGTCCGCTGCGCAGGGAAATTAATTTTACGCAGAGCCATTTATATCTTGCATTTTATTTCCGATTTCGTAATTCAATTGCGTTCAACGGAGGATTAAATATTTTTAAAAGGAATTACGCGATGGAATTAAGTTAACTCTGAATAATAACAATGACTCGATGGAACACCCGTTTCGCAGCGTTTTTTTTTTTACTCGCTACGATAGATTACAAACCTTTGTGCGACACAGATTGTAGAATTAAACCACAATAAAACGTTGCGAGGAGAGAACGTAACGAGTTACACCATTTAAAAATTGTGTACCTCTCCGCTTTGCGAATCAAAAGGCTTTAGCCGGATGATAAAATAAAAAAAAAAAAAGAAAGAAAAAATGATTCCTTTGGATGAAACGTTAGCGCGAACTCGTCGAATGCTCGGTGAGCATTTGCCAGTAATATTTCTTGCAGCCGAGGACACATGTGTCCGCGATAATAAAGACTTGATCGATTGACCCATGATTCGATTGACCAGCGGTCAATCTTCGCGAATTATGACTGTCAGGAGGAACAACAAAAAATTTGTAACAAAACGAGAACGATACGGTGTGAAATACACTTGGACAGTCGTGAAGAAACAACTACGTACGACAAATGAAGAAATAAAATATGTATTACGACAAGTTTAACAGCTCTGTGTCATTTACAAATTAATTAAAAGGAGAAAATAATGGAATTTATGGAAATATATGGAAAGCTGAACGGTACACCCTATACAAGTAAATCTAAATCGCGCTGGAACTTCAGAGAACCTGGCATTTTAGGATCCTTGGATCTCAGAAAAACTGAATCTTTGGAAATCCTGAAGCATCCAGGATACTGGTACTTCAGGAGTTCGAGACAGAAATTTAGAGATTTTCGGGATTCTAATACTTCAGAACCCGAGGGTTTCAGAGTCCTGGCGTCTTGGGAGATTTGTAGCTTTAAAAACCTGAGTATCGAAATCCTGGGACTCTGAGAATTCAGATGTCTTGGGAAATTCGTGACTTTGAAAATCATAGTGCCTTGAAATTTAGAGATTTACGGAGTCTTGAAGTCTTGCGAGATTTGTAGCTTTAAAAACCCAAGTATCGAAAACTGGGACTTTGAAATTCCTGACGTCTTGCGAAATTCATGGCTTTGAAAATCCTAGAGCCTCGAAAGCATGAGACTTTCAGAGTCCTGAAGTCTTGGGAGATTTGTAGCTTTAAAAACCCGAATATTAAAATCTGGGACTTTGAGATTTCTGACGTCTTCCGAAATTCGTGACTTTGAAAATCTTAGTGTCTTGAAATTTTAAGAGTTTTAGAGTCTTGACACTTTCCGAAATTTAGGGCTTTGAAATTCATAGCTTTAAAAATCTTAATGTCTTGAAATTTGAAGTCTTTTAGAGTCCTAACACCTTGCAAAATCTATGGCTTTGAAATTCATAGCTTTAAAAATCTTAATGTCTTGAAATTTGAAGTCTTTTAGAGTCCTAACACCTTGCAAAATCTATGGCTTTGAAATTCATAGCTTTAAAAATCTTAGTGTCTTGAAATTTGAAGTCTTTTAGAGTCCTAACACCTTGCAAAATCTATGGCTTTGAAATTCATAGCTTTAAAAATCTTAGTGTCTTGAAATTTGAAGTCTTTTAGAGTCCTAACACCTTGCAAAATCTATGGCTTTGAAATTCATAGCTTTAAAAATCTTAGTGTCTTGAAATTTGAAGTCTTTTAGAGTCCTAACACCTTGCAAAATCTATGGCTTTGAAATTCATAGCTTTAAAAATCTTAATGTCTTGAAATTTGAAGTCTTTTAGAGTCCTAACACCTTGCAAAATCTATGGCTTTGAAATTCATAGCTTTAAAAATCTTAGTGTCTTGAAATTTGAAGTCTTTTAGAGTCCTAACACCTTGCAAAATCTATGGCTTTGAAATTCATAGCTTTAAAAATCTTAGTGTCTTGAAATTTGAAGTCTTTTAGAGTCCTAACACCTTGCAAAATCTATGGCTTTGAAATTCATAGCTTTAAAAATCTTAGTGTCTTGAAATTTGAAGTCTTTTAGAGTCCTAACACCTTGCAAAATATATGGCTTTGAAATTCATAGCTTTAAAAATCTTAGTGTCTTGAAATTTGAAGTCTTTTAGAGTCCTAACACCTTGCAAAATCTATGGCTTTGAAATTCATAGCTTTAAAAATCTTAGTGTCTTGAAATTTAAAGAGTTTTAGAGACCTAACACCTTGCGAAATTTAGGGCTTTGAAAACCCTAGGGCCACGAGATCCTAGGGATTCGAGGATCCTAATGCCTCACAGATCCTATCATTTTGGAATCTTGAAGCACTGAAGATCCCAGCGTCTTGCGAAATCTGAGGATTTAAAAATTCTGGTGCGTCAAGATCTTTGAAAGTTGAGGATTCTAATGTCTAAAAAAATTAGAAATTTGGAAAGCTTGATATCGCGGAGATCTTGGGACCTTGGAGACTGTATGACTTTAGAATTTTTGAATAAAATAATTTACTCAATACTCGTTATCTATTCTAAAATTATTACCGCTATCAGTTATAACGAATGTTATATTTCAATTCTCTTAATTCACATCTAAGCATGAAAAAGGTCTACTACGAATTTATTACAACTTTCTTTCAATATTTTTTACCTCGATAAAATAACCAGAACTCATTACAGCGTTATCCGGGTTACTAATGAATTAAATTCAGGTCACACGATATTGAGTTTCAAAACACATGTTTAGTAGTAACTCTCTAGTATGTATCCGATAAGTTTTTGTACCGTAAGTTCGATTTATTCATTTTTTAAGCTCAGTTTTCCACCAATATCGCCCGACTATTTACTCGACTGTTG
>SMSQ01024750.1:0-11219 GCA_019453375.1 Ctenoplectra terminalis | reverse complement strand
AAAATGCACATAATACATAAAAATACAGGAATAATCCCAAAATATAATACTCGTTATAATATTTAGTGATTTCTATTTCTTTTTAATCTTTTGTATTCCACTGGCACTGCTATGAGAACGCATATAATTTTCTTAAGAGGTTAAGTTTTGAGTTAAATTTTGTATTTTAATCAATTGAAAATCTTTTATTAAAAAAAACGAACCAATTAACTAAATAAATAAAAAATTGTACGTAAATATCTATAATATTCTTTTTCCAAAACAACACTTTAAGTTTGAACAACAGTCTTGCGAAACTTAACTCTCTATGGCCCGAATTTTGTCTGTTTATCAGAGAAAAAAATTACGATTTATTAGTTTTTCACTTTGATTTGAAAATTTAAAAACTAATTTATTTAAAAAATTTAAAAGGTATATAAAATAAATTTTTTTAAATATAAATACATTAGTTTGTAACTTTTAAGTCACACAAAGCCATGGAAGGTTAAAACAGTGTAACAGTACAAGAGGTTAATTATTTGCATAAAAATCCACAATCGAGTAACAATCAACCATCGGACACCTTACAATCACCGCTGAAAGGTTTAACCTTTAACGCTCCTTTGGCTCCGCTACGGAAACATTCTGTTTTCAACACGATTACGCTCAATTTCCAAAGATATCGCACCACGATGATTCACAAAATAAAAAATTTATGTTTCCTTTACGAGAAAAAAAAGGATATTTATAAAATAAATAAAAACAAGTACTTTCACAAGTAATTTTTTCCGTTCAAAATAAAGCTTCTTTCCTTCAGCGATAAAGAATCCTCCGGAGTGCAAAGGGATAGAAACCTAAATTCACCCAACGCTATTATCGATCACTCTTTCTCCCAATCATTTGCCCCAAGAACGGAACATTTCTAGAGCCTGCCATCGAAGCTGGCGCAACATGGTCCCGACGATTTACCGCGCGCTCCGACACCATCCGTACCTACGAATAGCCCTTAGTTCGGCAAGAAGTGTCGTAACTCATAATTCCAGCTGGCCGTGAGTTACTAAACGCACGTACGTCGTATTTCGTGTCGCGCAGATGCGCAGACTCCTTAGCGTGTTCCGTTCTCCACGGACAGCCTGTGGCGAACAGGAACCGCTCGTACGACCAACTTTCGATGTGTACAACCTGTGTACACTCTCACCGTGACAACGCGCAAGGAACAATGTAATTGGGGACCTACGAACGCGAGCGAAGGTGCGGCGGGTCGCCACGGTGGGGAAATCTTTCTGTCGCACCTGCCTCTCGGTGTGCCGTGACGTAATTGCACGCGTTGCTTTGATGAATCAATCAGCCGACTGCAGTCGCGCGAACCCGAGCCCGAGCTCGAACGCGCGCAACTGCAGCTTCTGCAATTCAAATGAGAATTTTCTGCGGACGCGTGTCACCCGGAGCAGCGCGGTGACCGGTATGGCGCGTACACAGAGCGCGCGCGGAATCATTAACTCGCGGTACATAGCAACGCGCCCGATAAAGCGATTCCCGTGGACCCGGTTATTCCGCAACATGCTCGCGCGTCTATTAGCGACTAGCTAGAAGCTTCAATTTATGCCATTAGCGTTCCTTTTTCACGTCGCGTTCCGATCGGCCGAGCACTCTGCTCGCACGCCAAGCTCTCCCGGCTTTATACACCGTGTTGTTGATAATAATTTATTCCGTCTAATGGCGACCGCGGGTGTATCGAGCTAACGAGGCGTAGCGCCGTCGCGTAAAGGAATTTCGGCCAGACGCGTAACCGAGGCTTTGAAAAATCTGTGCTCGTGGTTTTGGAACCAGGTCGGATGTAAGGTGCTTTGTGCCGGATAAAAATTAAAGATACGGTGGAACCTGAAAATTTTGGGTCGGGTAGGGTTGAGGATTTTTCTTTTTCCTTTATTTTGTGGGGTGGAAGAGATGGAGACGGGTCTCGAAAACAGTCGAAGTGTCAGAGTTTTGAGTAGTTTAGGATGCAATTTAGGAGTTTAGGAGTTTCTATAAGCGCGTTCTTTCTTTTAAGTTCGAACAGAGGCGTCGAGAAAAATTTAGGTTCTAAGTAGGAGCAAAGAAAAATACTCGCGTTACTTATGAGCTAATGTAATATATATTGTGAGGAAGGCTGACGAGTGAGAAGAAATTAGAAACAAGCTATCGGTAAATAATACTCCCTCCGTCCGCAAATATGGTACACATTTCGCGATTTTTGTTGTCCGGAAATATAGTATACATTTGGAAAAAAAATACAATAAAACTAAAAATTAACACGACAAGTATATTATATTAACTTTTTTAGAAAAACTATAATTAAAAAAGAATAATTTTGTTACAGTGCTCCCTAAATTTAATTAAAATACGATTTGGCCTTATTGTACGCTTCTTTGGAACGTAAATATTTTCCAGCTAGTCACCGTGTTTTAACTTGTTCTCTTTCATGTGCTGTAATCATTTTTCTAAGATACCATCACGTTGTTCCGTGGTCAATTGTTTATATTTGGAATCTCTTCTTTTTAAGTTTATCAATTCTTCTTCGGAATTTCCCATATTGATTTTGCAGCGGTACCAATTTTATTTATCATAAAAAAAACTGATCTTTGATCGTTAAGTTTTAAACCTAGAAGAACACGACACGTGTCAATTATATTAGGTTATATTACTTTTAATATATACTATAATAATATAATGAATGTTGTCATTTGTGTTCTATATTCACGATAATCTACGATTTTTTTTTAAATGTATATCATATTTCCGGACGGAGGGAGTATATTTTATTCGACCTGCTCCGGTCGACGTGTCTGCTCAGACTGTCTTTAACCCTGGGCTTTTCCTAGGAGGTGTCCTAAGTTCCGTCCTAAGTGGACGCACTTGGCCGATTCTCTACGCACGGCTCTCTGTATTGCTTACAGTATATATATATATATATATTTTCTTATATGAGGGTTTAATGATAATTTCATTAACGACAAGGGATTCTGTAAAGGCTCGTTGAAATTTTGTTGAGAAGATTAGTCGGTTAAGTACTTGATCGTTTTTTTTATGCGCTTCTGTGAGGTTAGCGGTGTGTCTGGTTCAATTCTGTGCATTCGCCTTTGAAATTCAAATGTCTACAATCGAACAGGAGGTGGTGGGTGGTTATGATTTTAGAGCAGCCGTTGCAAAAGGGTGGATTTAAAGTTGTAATCGCGATAAAGCTGGATACGTACTCACAAAGTCATCTGAGAAATGGGAAATGATTGGAAAAAGCAATAGTCGATATATTTGGTGATTGAAAATAAATGTGATTATTAGTACTTTTCTGTAGAACCTAGCGGATGACCTAATAACAAGACATAATCCTGTAGATCTTAAAGTATCATTTATGATAAATGTGTGTTATAAAGGTAATATAGACGAAGTTGACGATACATCGAAAGGTAAATTGGAAGCAAGATTTACGTTAATTAGTTAGCAAAAATGTTTTGAATTCATAAATTACCAAGAAAGCGAGCTCAATAATTTTCCAAGAATCAAAATTATTATTAGAAGACTATTTCTTCCTTTTTATTTCCAGTATCTGAAAATGCATTTTTCGAGTTAAGCCTGGAAAAGAAAATACTGATTAATCTTTCGTAGACGTTGCTGCTTATAAAGAAGGAAATTGGAATTTGACGGGAAATAAAACGTACCTTTGCGCGTGATTATAAATATATAACCATTGTCACTAAGCTGTTATCTTTTCGAAAAACAGACTCGCACGATCGTGTGAAATAATTTTATCTACGAATAATGTAACATGGATGATTTCGTTCTTAGCTCTCTCGTGATTCAAATATGTACAAATACATCAACGTTCGTATTAATCTTATGCGATATATAATTTGGCTCAAAAATATCCAATTATCCTAGGAATTAAACGAATTATAAGTTTGAAAATAGGAAACTAAAACAAAATCTGTTTTAAATATTTGTCAAAAGTATTTTACAGTAATGCGTAACATTTTTCAAATAAAGCAGAATATATATAGAGAGAAAAATTATATTTTAACCCTACTTTAACCAAGCGAATAAAAGTTGCACCTTGAACCATGTACGGTAGCATTATTTCAATAAAAACGCGCTTTAAAATTGTGTTTCATGGATTTTATAATAGGATCAGATCCAAATAAAGCAATGATTTATCTTTCAGATCTTTTAAAAGTTAAGGAATTAATATGTTTGAAAACTTTTCCTCGAAAAAGATACAGCAGTTTTAAAACCGGTGGGGTTAATTTAATCCGACCTTGTTAGCGGAAGGTTAGAGAGTATCCTTAATACTTAAAATGGCCGCATGCAGAATGTGTTATATTGCTGTGACTTTTTATTGTTAGTTGATCTTGCTTCCTACAAATCATTTATGATACACATTACCTTAATTCCTTATCTCCAGACATAGTAAGACAAAAATTGCGCATAGTACCAAATTTCACAACCTCAATTCTACAGTTATTAACAGTTTGCTAATCGACTATTTCAAGCCAAAACTATTATTTCCAGCCGGCTATTTTTCAACAGTTGAATATAATATTGAAATATGTAGATAAGTAAAATAATGTTAGAATATCTAGATAAGTAAAATGATGTTAGAATATCTAGATAAGTAAACTGGTGTTAGAATAACTAGATAAGTAAAATATTGGAATATCTAAATAAGAAAAATGCGATATAATTTATTAACTACTGACATAATACGCTACTATTGTACATAACATTTTTAACACACGTTAATATTTTATATTTCTACTCTTTGGTTTGGCGACATCTTGTATCCTTTCCGGCACGCTCCGTATACATTTCTCGATCATATGCTTTGTATCTTCATTATTTTCCCAAATATCTGTAATTTTTGTTTTCAACTCGGACAATGTGGTGCTTAGAGAGTCGTAAACTAGTCTTTCGAGTAGGCTGCAGACATTTTCTATGGTATTCCAGTAGGCAGAATTGCCTGGCCATGGGCACAAAGGGATGTTTTTGGTTCTGGAATCGCTCATCACCCACACAGTTTGATTATTATCACGATAGTAACAAATCAATCGCTACGTATACATCGTTACCAACGTATTTAATAATAATTTGAACGACCAAAAACGGTCTTCCATACATGACACAAAGTTACAGCCATAAAAGTGAAATTTTTGTACGTGGTCCTAATTCCTAACTCAATAACATCCTAATTCCATGCTCAGGGACTGTACTTCGCAAACTACCTTCGTATCTCTACGTTTTCGTTGAAACCGTCGCCAACCCACAAAACAATTACACTTTCATCGCGAATCGCGAAGAAACAGGCGGACTCGACGATTTTTGAGAAACGATTCGAACAAAAATAGCCATCGCGAGAGTACATTCACCAGCGGAGCGCGTTCGGTTCGTCTCGTGCATCCCCAATGCGACGTTACTTCCGAAGTGGGCGTTACACACGTACGACGAAATTTATGGTGTAAGCTCCTTCGAATCGACGTGCGCTTTGCTGAAATTCTCAAGTGATCAGCGCGTAGGAAGTTCGCCGGATATTCCGAATTCCTAATGCAATTCACGTAGAGACTAGTGCGCCTGTGGGAAATGTAGCGGTCGTGCGTGTGTGAGCGCTTGGTCCATGGTTATAGAGAGCAGCTATCTTCCCGTTGGACCCGCAAGAAAACTGTAAAGCGGGGAATAATCATTTTCGGGCTGGTGATAGTTGGAATCCCGCAGTAAAAAAAAGAAAAAGCTAACCGCGCCGAGGACCGAGTTTTCCCCGTTGTTACGATCCACCGAGTTATCGTCGCGAACCAGTTTCAGAATAAAATAGAGGTGGGATCCTGACGAGCTTCCCGATGCGATTCCGTAATAGGGTGTTGAAATATCGTCGGAGTCCTCCCGCCGTGAGATATCGCGAACACGTTGCTCCGATAAGCGTAACGCTTTTCCTCGACGACGCATGCGGGAGGATCGTTGGCGGTTTCAATCTATTCGAATGCACGGGGGACGAAAAAAGGTCCGAGGTGTGAATTACACGGTTACCATTTCAGGTATCAACCCCCTGTTTTGCGAATTAATTTGTTGCCACGCGCGTCAGAGTTAGGAACCAAGTTGCTCCCATGTTTGGGCAGTTATGTGGCTGGCTGTACGTTCAATTTGTAGGAAGCGAACGGTACCGTAATTGTAAACTTTTGTGTATTAATTCGTTTATAAAACATCGGATGTGATTGCTTTTATGTGAATACAGGTAACTGTGTTTTTACACGGTAGATACGTTTGAAAGAAAAAAACTGGGCAAGAAAGGATACGTTTCTTACAGTAAAATGGGAGAAATGAAGAACTGTATTTGGTTCAAAAAATTGAGTAAAATAAGCGTTGGAAAGGTTAATTGTATAGGTTTTTTGTATTAGGTTGGCCAAGTTCGTGCGGTTTTTAAGGATAATTGTCTTCGCGCATTGAAATGCAACTAAATTCAGTTGAAATCTTAACAACAGAAGGTGAATTAGCAGTTCAAATAAACTTAATAGATTATTGAACGAAAATATTTCCTTTTATAAAAAAAAAAAAAAAAAAAATCGCTATTTATTTACGTATTCACGAATTTGAAGGGAAAACAGACAATTTGATTTTCTCAGAATTTAGCTTCATCGACTTGGAGGATTTTCCAGTTGAAAATTAACTAAAAATTCTAGGTCACTCTGACATGTATATTTGAAATTTCATTCAAATTAATCTACGCGAATTAAATCGCATTTAGCGATACTGTACGATTCTCATAATTGCGTATTTAATGTACATATTCGTACAAAAAACGAATTACAATACAAATCTCTTTTATAATTTAATTGCTCCACTTCACCTATAAACAAAAAATAAAAAAAAAGAATTTATATTTAATTATACAAATCTAGAGAAGTAAATCTAGAGTAGTAATCTCAAGGATTACCTTGTAGTCTATCAAGAATTAAGAAATACGCGAAAGAAAAAGGAGTAAAGTTACGTTTGTCCCAAACCGCAAACAAAGAAATATCCTTAAAGAGCCAAAAGTTGTGGCCAGCGAAAGAAAACTTTCTTCTCCGACTGATATTAAGCGCATCATTAACGCTAACGCCAAAAAGACCGGTTGGAACACAGAATCAAGTTCAAAGATACAGCGAAACGTTCGTAGCGAAAAAAAGTCGGCGATCGTTTTCTTGAATCTAGGTCGCTCATACGCCAGAAGCTTTTTTTTTTACTTTATTTACGACTGGGAGCTGTTGACTGTTTTTTGTACATTTATTTCTTTTCGGCCAGGAAACGAATGGGTGTTCGAGAGAAACACCATTTACGCGGCATCCTTTTTTTCTCTTGTTACGAAACAAACGTTTCTATACGATGGTGGAACAGTACTTCTCCATCGGGGAAAGAGAGAAAAATTCTTCAATTAAAAGAAAATATCAACGATGAAGAACCAACGGTAGTGTTCTCGCAAAATATTGAGCCGGAACTCGACTGAAACGAAAGAAAACCACGATCCTTGAGAGGGCATCGGTCGTTAGTTAAACTGAAAGCACTCTGTACGTTTCCTGTCGGTTTATTCTCGGAACAGAGGACCCAGCCGTGGATACTTTAAGCAGAGGCGCGCAGACAGGATCGGGGAGAATTCCTTTTGCATCGATCCTCGCGCAGCTGGCAATCATAAAGAATCGAAAAGCTTTTCCTGCGCCCGTATCCGCCGGACGTCCCTCCTGAAGAGAGAAAGCAGCGACTCCGACTTACGTACAGCGGAATCGAGCTTAATGGATTCGGGTAATTACTTTTCTCTCTCTATCCCCTCCTCTCCACCCCCCCCCCCTTCCATCTGACCCTCTGGAAAGACGTTAGTTGAGAAAAAGTGCCGCATAAAGAGCCAGTTTAGCCGCGAGCGGGTTCGAGCCCCTGTTACAAAAGCTCGATGCAGGAGATCAGAGAGAAGAGAGAAAGTCAATGCGTCGGGTGGATCCATTGGGGCGTGCCTGAAACCGCGAGAACTGGATCCTCCGTCCCCTAGTTACCCTAAAACATCATACGATGGCGGCTTTCAGATGACTAGCGGCCGACGGACCAGGCGACGAGAGTAAAAGGGATCGGACCGACGATGGGTACGCTCGAACACTATGCACAGAGAGAGAGTGGATATAAAGCGAGAGCACTCAGTGCGTTTCCTGTCGGAGCGGCCCGGAAGCACGAGACACACACGCGCTGGTGTGGTGGCGGCGGCGAATGCTCGCGCGGATTTATCGCGCGTGGTAGTACACAGCGTGTAGTACACGTGGCCGTGCTCGCATAAAGGGCTATACGTCGTAGAGCCGTTTGAAAAGTCCTTAAATTTTAAAGCAAAGCTCTAAGTCTCGCTGTTGTGCCTGCTATGGGATTAAATGGGGGGGTGAAGGGATCTACCGCGGCCATTATCCCCGCACGCAGTTCGGTTTGCATTAAACGAGCAGCGGTGAATACAACGCGCTGAAAAAAAAAAGAAAAATACGCGCGTACACACACACATAATGCCCCCTCGAAAGCTGCAAAGCTGGAGAAGATGGGATATTGCTATTGCTATTGCTACTGTTGCGGGGAGGCGGGCAGTACCGCGGGAACGAAGTCGAGGATGCTATGAATGGCGACGAGTGGCGGATAAGGGTTCAAGATCTTGTAAAATGAAGCCTTGGAAAGGATCCAGACAATTCTTGTCCGTGGATTGAGTTTTTACCGGGAATGCGTGGAGTATCATTTGCGAGAATTAGAAGAGACCGAGAAGCAATATTCTCGTTACTTTCGCATACTCAAGGAGATCTCTGGTTTCGCTTTAATTTAGCTTCACCGCGAATATCATTTTATTAAACTACTCGGTATTCCTTGATATTCTACGAGTGATTCTTTTTTTTTTCTTCTGTTTTTTATTATTATTTCGAGGTCTGGTTGGGTTAATTGTCTTTTTCATTTCGATTTTCTTATTCAGATTCGTTGCTGAAGAGACAAAGCCGCTATTCCCGATTTTTTTCCAGTTAGCTTCTATATCTGATCGCGTTTAATTAGACGATCTCGAGCCGGCGGCCAGTAGTTAGCCAGTTTTCGATATGAATCGCGCGACGGTCGATCTTCAAGCTCGAGCAAGCCTAATGATCGAGAGTCGTTGAGCGGCGAAGTACCGTTTTCAATCAAGGTCACATTCACCCTGCACGCTCACCCGTGTCGATCGAATTAAATCCAATCGAACGAGGACGGTTCCACGATGATCCGAGGGCACCGGTGCCAATTCACCGTCCATAAAAATCGCATTCTCGCTAATTCCTACGGATCATGGGGCGCGAAAGCGCGAGGAGGATCTTCCGTGTGAAAGAAACGATTCTAGCGACGTTCAGCCCGTATTTACGTCCCTTTATGGTAGCCTTTAAACGCGGCAGGCGGAGACATAAAAAAAGTGGGGCTCATCTTTATATGGATTCTGATATCAACCCCGGGTATCCAGCTCGTTCGTATAAGCCGATTACGTCCGGCTTCCGCGTTCCGTTGCTCGGTTTCCCTTGATTTCACGAGCAACGTTCAAGCTCGCTATCCACGCTCGTGAAACACCACGGCGACATTGGTCGCGTGTACGGCTACTTATTTAACGACACTGCCGCCAATAACGCTGCAAAATCTCGTCGCGCGGTCCTTAAACGAGCGCGTGTTCCCTGTTCGCCCTTCTTGCACGCGACGATAGCCGGCACGTCGTTGTTTTCGTGTCTCCGTGTCCGCGTCCGTCTCTGGAATCCTTTTGTTTCTTGATAGTGGCATATCCACGCGTATATCTGCACGCGGTGGCTTTTGTTCCGAAAACGTTAGGCGTCCGCGTGTAGATCTTTTATTCTCTTTTACGAGGAACCGTGTACCGTAACGAGCGTGGACGGTTGACGTACGGCACGCTCTCCACCCCCTTGGTCGGTTTATCTAGCAGAATTTTCGTCGAGCAGGTTTCGCTTCGCGTATTCTCGTTGTTGAAACGGGAACGCGGCCGACTGTATGAATATGCTCGCGCGAGACCCGCCGAGATCGCGTTCGTTTTTAATTTACTGTTTTATCCTTTCTCACGCTTCACCCTCCCACACGGTACCCCTTATCGTCTCGGCTGCTTTTTAATTTGCGCGGGGTAGGAGTTTCGCTCGACGGTCGCTGTTTATGTGTTTTCTGTGTATAAATGTTGTTGTCCTCGGCGACGCGTCTGCGAACAAATTGTTCCAGGATCGCTTGATGTTTTGTTGCCAACTCAGCGCTTATAGACGATGCTCGAATCGTGGCGTCTGTCCGCAATAATCGCTCATTTGGAACGCGATTTGCGAACACGTATTTTCACGACAGCTCCAATTGAATTGTAAATGCGCGGACTGGTAGATCGTAGAATACAAAGATGGATCCAATCGGAGCTTCGTAAATGATTTTTACTAGGTTTGAATAATTATACGGAAAACATATCGATCGATGTGGATGAAACTGTGGCTTAGATTTTGAGGAAACGTTGGAATTCATTTTTTTCATCAACGTTTTAATGATTTTGCGTAGGTAATAAAAGTTACGTGAATGTATTGTGGAGTGGTAGAGAAACGTTTGTCTATCGATATCTCAAGTTTTGAAAATATACCAAACATAAAATTTATTGATTAACTATCTGTGTACGAAATAATAAGACGATTCGATTTGAAATCGTTTCGAGAATTCAAGTAATTAAAGACAATTTTCCAGTTAGGCATATTAATTTTACATCATCGTAACAATTTTGGTACAGTAAATTTATTATACTGTCTTACTCCTTCCCATGTCACTATATTTAACCCTGCTACAAATCATTTGATTAAAAAAATTCCTGACACTGATAAAAATATGCGTTTGAAATAAAATTGAAAGAAAGAAATTTCCTTATTAACAATAGCTGTTTTATATTTTTCTTGAAATTAGGTATTTTTTAACGAAAGAACAACTCGATTGATTAAAAAACGACCCATGAACCGTAGCAGAATTAAATAACATCTCCATAAAAAAAAAAAGGAATTCCGTTTATTAACCCGTTGAATTTCCTTACAACTTCTCCAATAGACATCTAAACAAAAAAGAAAAAAAAGCAAACAACTAAATAACACCACAAAATAATTACATTACCACAATTACGTTATCAAAGTAAGGAATCGTCCACAATCCCATCGATTGGTATCTAAAATTTAACCCTTTGCACTCCATGCGATTTT
>SMSQ01024743.1:82573-94668 GCA_019453375.1 Ctenoplectra terminalis | reverse complement strand
TATATATATATATTTTTTTTTTTCTACAAATAGGTGCACATTCAATAAATGTAATACCGTACAATATAATTACAGTATAACTACAAATATCTATTACAAAAGACTTCTGTAAATATAGTACTTAAATTGTCTTTAGAAATAATATCAGAAGGTGCTAAGTTTATCGCAAATAAAAAGTATTAAAACAGTTTTCATAATGCATTCTTTCTAAGAATATCTGATGTCTATATAGAATAAACAACGTTCATTTCTCGATTTTAATTTACAAATATTGTTCATGAATAAAATACGCTATCGGACAATAAATTATATATAACAATTAGCTGCGATAAATTAATATTACATGGAATAAAAATTTCTCATAGTTTTGTCAAAAATAGGAACGGTACACTTACGTGGACCGTTCCTATAATTAAACCATCGGCGTGTAGACCGTCGTGGTTTCAGAGTTGTAATGCCAGAGTATTAAAGTAGTAGTCTCACTAGCTTTATTATTTAACGCGTTCATTATTTGTTCTCGTTTGAAAATTTAAAAAGTTAATAAAACATTTGAATAAAAATGTGCTGTTACTTCATTTAACGTTTCTTCACTTATCTTCGTACTATTTCTCTCCAGGTACGTATAAAACGATTCTTTAAATACGTTAAAAGAATTTTCATTCTGAAACAGCTTAGAAGAGTTCGTGTAATCGTTAATAAATTACAAAACTTAACATTTTTTTTTATCAATTACTTAAAAAAAATTCGATACGAAACACAGTTTATTTCTAATATAATTTAACGAGATATGTAAACAAATTTATTACGTTACTTTTATCACGAAATTTATCGGATCTTTACAAATATCAATATACGTATTTCTTGTATGTAAAAGATCAACAGAAAGCAAAGAATTGGCTCAAGAACAACCATTGAATATTTCACAATTGACAAGGCATGGAATCACAAACGGAAGGCATCTGTCCGATATGTAGTAAACGTGCTACGCTGAAATGCAGCGGTTGTAAACAGGAATTTTATTGCAATAAGGAGCATCAGCGGCATGATTGGCCTCGGCACAGGTCAGCTTGTCACGCGTGGGAGATTTGTGAGAACTTAGAACTCGGACGATATTTATTGGCGTCGAGGGATTTGAGTCCGGGTGATGTGATCTTGTCAGAGCCGCCTTTGGTTTGGGGACCGGCATTGCACACAGATCAAAGAGTTTGCGTTGGTTGCGGAAAACAATGGAGAAGTACCAACACAGTATGCATGAAATGTCTTTGGCCGGCGTGCGAGATAAATTGTCCTGGTCTTACCGACAAGAATAGACATGGTTTGGAATGTCCCTTTCTTATAAAAGCGAGGATCATTCCTAGGTTTGTAACATTGTGTATGAGATACAAAACTGTGGTTGTAAACATGCCGAAACATGGAAAATTTGTAATTAATTCGGTGCGTTGAACGTTATATGCCTTCTTGTATGTTATGCAGTATGAGCAATTATAAGTCCAAATTTTAATAGACAAATTGCAAATTAAAAAAAAAAAAAAAAGAAAATATTAGAATGATGTTAACCCTCTATGGGACCGTGCGACTTAAAAGTTACAAACTGATGTATCTATATTTAAAAAAATTAATTTTGTTTAGTTATCACTGCACTATTAAATTTGATCACTGTATTACTGTAATGACACCACGATCCATCTACAGTAATTATTAATTAAAACATTTTCAAATCAAAGTGAAAACCTGTAATCAATCGTAATTTTTTCTCCGATAAGCAGACGAAATTCGGGCTATAGAGGGTTAATCAAGAAATACGAATATTGCAAAGGGATGGTTTCACCCATGTGCTCGGGTTAGAGCGTCCATCCATTACAAATACCAAAAAATGTAGCTTATACAAAATATGATACAAGAGAAAATTAGTTGATATATTACTATTTTTAAAATTTTCCACATAAAACACAAATGTTCTCATTCTTAGAGCATCCATCATGGAACAATGATACCTTACACGTTTAACCCAATCCTCGTTTATGGAGATTTTAAAGTAGTTTTTTTAATTTTACTTTTTAGTATGCGCAACACTTTAAATGTAATTTATAATATATACGGATTTGTGACAATTGTCGGTACCAGAATAATAATAAGCTGATTTATTTGTTTTATTTTGAGACATTAATACCGGTCGGTCTCTCTGGTGGTCGAATTATCCCGGACTTACCCTATTTTGTTTTATACAATTCCAAATATAGCGATCAATTGAATAGCGTTCTGTTAGTAAACATTTGTTGAAACATGAATGGAAATATATCTTCATATTTTATTTAATATTTTTCTCGAATGCAGTTTTTATTCTCCTATTGTGTTGATACAGCGCCAAAGATATTCGAGTTTGAATAATATATTAAGTACATGAATATGTAAGGTGATACAAAAATATGTGGTCAAATTTTTAAAGCGTATTTCAATTAGCTTAAAAATAGAAAACAACTTCCTTTCTGAATAATAAATAGATGCAATAGATATTTCTGTTGGTTAAAAATATAGATGCAGATAGTTTTCTTTTATAAGAAATATTTGCAGGGCATATGGTAGTGAAGCTTGAAACGTTAAAAAATGTTAGTGTTGGTCCAGGAAATTTAAGAATGAGAATTTTTATCCCAATGACGAAACTCGCTCTGTACATTCATTGGGTTTATAAGCTATCCGGAAACACATAGGAGCATCTTTCGAATCAAAGCGTAACGATTTTTACAGAAGAGATTTTGAAAAGCTTGTAGACCAATGGAAAAGTATTGTGTTTAATGCAAAACACTGTTATCGATATAATATTTTTATATTTAATATCGGTATAATATTTTTATATTTAATATCGATATAATATTTTTATATTTAACATCGATATAATATAATTATTCCGATGAACAAGTAAACGTTTTTCTTTCATTAAAAAGATCTTTTAGGGGTCAAAAATCTCTGGAAAGTTTTTCTACCATTTATTCAAAACCAAAAGAGAATTTTAAACTCAAAGAAATTGGTACAATTAACTTGAAAGCTTAGTAACGAAAATTTATAATCAATTTTACATAAAAGTTCATACAGACAAAGTAAAAAATATAATTCTTGTTAAGAAATGTGTTCCCAATTTCGTCCCCTCAGTTTTAGTGGAAAAAAAAAAAAAAAAATATATAGAAAAAAAGAAAAAAATTGCATATTATTCGCTTTTTAGCGTTTAAAAACTGTTTTATTTATAAAACCAAATAATTATGGACGGTAGTGTATGCGTCAAGAACAAAAAAGGGTACCTACATGTTCTTATTATTCAGGATATAATATTACCAAAAATATAACCTATGTAACTCCTTCGTTTAATCTATTTACAGAGGGGATCATCTGAGCACGATGTACACACATGCATTATGGGCAACGAGAGCACGAAGAGCTCATCTTTTGGAGACGAAGTATTTTTCTTGTCATTGCACGCGATGTGCTGATCCAACAGAACTAGGCACACACCTTGGAACCTTAAAATGTCCCCACGACAATGGTTTTATTTTACCCAAGGATCCGCTAGATTTTGAGTCAGATTGGGGATGCGATTCGTGTCCTGGAATTCTTACTGCATCGGAAGTGTTGCAGTTCGTTGGAAAATTGGAGGAAGATGTTGATGAAGTTATGGTACGAGCGACAAAGGACAGATTGGTGGATTTACTTTCTCGGTAAAATGATTTTCATTTGTTATGCATTTCAAGATATAACAGGGCGACTTTAAATAAATAAATAATGGTAACGATAATAATAGAAAAAATATTAAGCACATTGCTTTTTTGCAATATAGAAGAATAATATTCATGTTGTTATTTTTGTGTTGCTTTTAAGCATCATATATAATTTTATATTATTGCAAATACGTAACGTATTGTTCCTATTGTAACAGAATTACAATTTTTTATTACTTTTTTATCGAGTAGCACTTCTAATAAGAATATTAACATTATAAATCTCTTTTTAAAACATTTTTTAATTCTAGACTTCTTATACATTTTTTTGTTCAAATAATAATTTTTAAGTTTTATTATTTATTTAATGATTTGTAAATTTTACGAGTATTAACCCAATGTATACATAAGTGAGAAGTAAAACAAAATAGCAAAAATTAAAAACAGTTGCATTAATTTATATTAAATAAATATATATAATATATATTAAATAAATATATATAATATATATTAAACAAAAATGAAAGCACAAAAAGATTCATAATTGAACATTATCTAAGCAGTGCGTGGTGTCTTGTATAAAGATTTCTTTAATAAGAAAATTACTTAAAATGTTATCAAGAACTGCTTTCAGCATTAAATAAAATAAATTAAAAAACGAATAATTCGTTAAGGAACACTTTATTCTAATTTTAAACAAGTTTTTAAATAACGTCAGATATTGTATTTAACAAGAGGTAATAATTCAACTTTAATTATTTAATTTTAGGCTCACAACGCTATTGCATCCGGGGCATCAACAGTGCATTGCTGTCAGTCACTCGTTGATACAATTACTATCTCCAGACGATCCGAAAAAACCAGAATTATGTAAACGTATTATACAAACCACAAAAACATTAGATCCTTACAGTGCAAGGTTGGCATTGTACACTGCAGTCGCGATGAGGGAATTATCTACGTGCCTTGGAGAAGATAGAAGAAGTCTTTTATCGGAAGCAATATCGTTATTGCAATATGAGCCGCTGAATTCGCCTGGTGAAAGACTCCGAATATTGATAGAGTCTGAATTATAATGGTTTTCTAATATAAATCTAATTTAATATGGTTTTAACACTTTGACGGCCGCACATTTCTTCCATCGCCGCGCCGTTAGGTTGGCGTCGGTAATATTCTCGCAATTTTTATTAATATTCTAAATATTAATAAAATAATTTTTATAATATTCTCGCATAATTAGTAGTCACAATATAATTATTAATAAAACATTTTTTTATTAATAAAAGAAAACATTAAGATCACTGTTACGCTATTTTTATTGTTTATTTAAAAATAGCATCAGTATGTATTGGTATGCAAATATTGAAATGACGGGAAGAAATATTTTTACAAAAATTTATAAAAATAGCTGTGCAAAGTCACGCGCATGTGACAGCGACCGTCAATGTGTTGACACATTTAACGTTTAATAAAATGGTGGTAATAAAATAAAAATTGTAAAACTTATTCGTATTCTGTATTATATTAAATTTACAAAAATGCATTTATGTTATAAAAATCAGTTTTATCATACAATCTTACGCTATGTAGCTATGTAACATGACACAGGATTGAGTGCGATATCGAACGATAAAAGATGAATCGCCGTTATTTCCAACTATAATATACGGTACACACAGTTGTGATTATTAGCACCGTGCTGTATAGTTCTATGGTTCGTTTTTATATGTCACATTTTTTTTTTTTTTAATTAAGGTAACGTTGTATTTACAGTGTGAATGTAACTTGTATCTACATCGACAACATAGTTGACGTATTTTTGTTTTTGCAGTAATAGTAAATAAACGTGTCTTAAACTAGGAATAAAAAAAAAAAAAAAATACGAATTTCAGATAAACGTTATTAGATTATGGTAGTTTGTAATTCTAGACTAGATTTAGCCTCGAAACGGAGTAACAGTTTTTTAAAAGTATAAAAAAAAAAGTAGGTTTTCGTAATAAAACAAATGCCGAATGAATAATTTGCTTAGTCTAGGTATCCATAAATATTATTTTATCGGATTAACTTTAAATAAAATGTTGACTTTGTGTTTAAGTGAAGGTATGTTAAGCATCTAAATTCGCACTTAAACGTCAGTTAATTAAACGGTTCATTAATAAACTTTCGAACTAAGAGAGCTAACAAGTAATTCGCACCATGATTCTCAAAAATAGAAGCACTTTTGTTATCATATTTAATATTTGCTTTGTTAGTACGATTCTTTTCGTTAAATAATATTGAAAATTCTTCTGCTTGTTTATAAGCGACATTTAAAAAATATTTTATCAGTAGAAAAAGCACGTGTTAGATAAAATTGCATTTAAACGGTAAAACTCAATTGTGTGACGCTCAAAAGATTTGAGTCATTACATTAGAAGTTTGGTGTTCAATAATTTTTATAACGCGTCACAGTGTACAAGAGAATTACCTATTTATCAATATAGAAAATAGACATTAATAAGCAAGTAATTTCTCGATTGTCTGTGCGTTTATTTTAACATGTTAGGTCGCTGCGAAAGTTCTGGCCGCTACAAAACGTACTGAAAAATTTGAATTTTGAAACCGCATTTTCCACTATTATTTATAACAGCTTTTCATGCACTTGGGAATTATATGATTCTTTCTTTTTTTAAATTCTCAGATTTATTCTTAATTCGTGTATCTAGATTTTTTAAGTCTTAGATATTCTTCATCGTTGTAAAATTATATTTTATTCCAATATCATTGATATGATATCAAGCAGGCTATTTATAATAATTATTAGTTCCTAATTTTTAGATCAATCTGAGAAATCGTAATCGTATATAATTATTTTTCTCATATTCAACCACAACTCTGATTATAAATGGTTAACCCTGGTACGGTCTTTTGATCTGTCATGTTTCACCTTTCTTACATAATTTCTTAAATTTGAAAGGAATATAAAGAAGCTGTTATTTAATATAAGTAATTTCTCCTTTTATTTTTATGTTATAAGGATTTGTTTTTCTGATAATTAGGAAAATTAGGAACAAAAATTGGAGCATGATTGAAGCGAATAAATCTCGAAGACCATAACAGGGTTTAAAAAGCAGTATCTTACGTAGCCTGCACTAGTAATTTGAAATGCTTATAAAAATCTTTCTAAATTCCTGATCAACAATAAGCTAACAAAAATATGTTCTTAAGATTTTTCAGAGTCTCTTATAAACAAGAAAAATTATTACATCTTTCGAAGTATTTACCAAGAAATTAAAGGACAGAACTTGTGCAGCAATTTAACGAATGAAGAAGAGAATATTAGAAATTAAGAACCGAAAATAAATTCTAAAATTATTACATCTTTCGAAGTGCTTTCTAAAAAACTAAAAGACAGAACTTGTGCCGCGATTTAATAAAAGAAGAAGAGAATATTAGAAATTAAGAACAGAAAATAACAAATTCTAAACGGAGTAACAAGTCAAATAATTTGAAGTTATTCGTTTAAAGATCACCATTGGTTATTCCTATTTTATTTGGTGATAATTGTTATTATCAAGGTAGGCAGGAACGTCGAGTGCGCACAGTTAACAACGGATAGGACAATGATTGGCCTTTTAACTGAGCCGTTATTTGTAAAAGATAAGCCTTTCCTGGTTGCAACCTTTTAAGGGTAAACGGAAGCGCTCGATCCTTCGATGGACTCTGTTTTTCTTCGCAGACTTCGAAAGTGTACTCGGAACGTCGCCGACGATGAAGACCGCATTGGTCTGGAATTGTTGTCACGCTGGCCAGCGACGAGCTGCTCTTTAATTCTCGCACTAGGATGCAATACTTCGCAGAACCTGCTGACTCTACCCCTACCGTCACCTCGTGACAAGTTCTTAGTGACCTGTACTCACGCGGTGCACTTCTGGGTGGTATCTAAACAAAATGTTCAGTCTTACTGTTAGTATATTTTATTTCTCTTTATAATTTCAAAAATTATTTAGGCAAAAGATCTTGACAATCATAGATCTTTCTTTTGACTGTTAGTAAGGTTGAAATAATTTGACATTAAATCACTTTCTTGTTAGTTCGTTAAATAATTATATTGTGGGTAAAACGTGGCTTGAGAAATCACTTTCTTATTAATTTGTTAAACAATTATATTGTGGGTGAAACGTGGCTTGAGAAATCACTTTCTTATTAATTTGTTAAACAATTATATTGTGGGTGAAACGTGGCTTGAAAAATCACTTTCTTGTTAATTCGTTAAATTATTTTTCTACGTTTTTGATTTATTCAGTTTCTTGCCATTGAAAAGATTTTATAAAAATAGCGATAAACGATGGTCAGACGATAGTTTTCATATTAATAAATATTGGTAAATAAAGTTAAACGAAGAGCTGTTTCGTTAAAAATTACTAAATGGAGATGAAAAGTTAATGTTTAAATAATTTGTAAATAAAATATTCCTATTTCTTCTTACAGAAAGATGTATAGTCTATTACTATTAAAAGATATAAAAAAAAGTAAAAAAAATCAAACGAATGTCATCACAAGTTAATTAATAAATCGGAATAATTTAAAGAGTACTGTTATAATTGTTGCAGTTAAAGTAATTATTTAAATCGTTTAATTTTATGTTAAAAATTAACTCGAACCCATGCTTTTATTTTTAAATAGAGAATGAATTTAAAAATACTATGTGATATTTTAGAAAATAAGTCTAACGATTTATAATCAAATTCGAGAAAAGAAACGTATCTTTTAGTTGTTTGTAAAATTTTAGCGTACTCGGAAAATAGTTTTATGCTTTCAATGTTATTTAGCATAAATTAATTAGTGTGAACATACCTGTGGATATATCGTAGACGATTCTTGGGTAGCTAGTACTTTAATGGCGGATACTCGTACTAATTCCTGTGGTGTAGCGGATATCCGTAATGTGTATGTCTTCCCTGAAGTTAAAGGTGGTACCCTTAATGATGCATATCCTACTACCTCCTTTTCCTACAAATGTAAATTATCTATAATATCGATATCTATATCAAGAATTTTTCATTGGACGTGAAACCGTACCTAATAAAAGAAAACGCAATATTTATTAAAAAGAAAAAAAAGGAACACAATGATTTGATCGTTTTCACAAATGTACAAGCAAGTAATCTTTACTAACTATAAGCGTGTGATTCGAGATAAAAATCACTTAGCTGTTTTCATTATAGCGTATAATTGAGTTAATATGGTTTATAAATTATGCAGAGAATTATTTAATTTAAACAAAAATTCATTACTAAACATTAGGGATAGTATCATTATTACTTTTATAAAATTAAAAACTAACAAGAAGTAAAATACCTTATAAAATAATTTTTATGATATTGTTTTATTACAATTTTTTATTCTCGTATTAAAATTTTTCTTCTTTTTTCTTTTATTATCTTAATTTTTACTTTACTTTATTTTTATAATTAATTTTTATAATTACTTTAATATAATTACCTAATTTTATTTTTATTTTATTACTTTGTTGAATTTTTTTTTATTTAATGCTTTAGATTGCCTCAATAATTGACATAGTTTAAAAAATAATTTTTCTCTACATAGATACTATTCAAGCCTGTTAATTCAAATTGTAAAAATCTAAAGCCTCATGTTTAATTATCCTATAGTTTTATTTAATATAATATTTTTAACAATTTACAAATATGAGTTAAACCATTAAGTTGTCATAAAATATTATCCATCTTTTGTCACTCCACTTTCTAATAATTTTTAAACCGTCTGTTTATAAATAATTGTACAAGATATTTAAATATATTTTAAGTATATATCGTTTAAAATGTCCCACGTTTATTACGATTGTATATTTTTTAATTATTTATATTTCTATCGTTCGCTTCGTCTCAGTAAACTAAACTTTTGAAATGCATTGTGTGGAACATACTAATGTAATGAATATTTTTTATAAACAGTAATGTAAAATGTTATTTGCGAAACTCATATTTTGCTTTTTACGTAATTAATATCTATGAACGTTATCTATAACTAGAGCATGATTAGAAAGGTTTATTACCCTTAAAATTCCAGGACCACTTAATTTCGCTTTAACGATGCCGCCACCGCAAGGAAGAATATGAAAGGTACTCGAAGTATTTCCCGGAGGACGATAACGGAAGTTGATGAATCCATCGGTTTTACGCAAATTAGCTGTGGTGTAATGTCCATTGCGTAGTCTTAACTCCGGTGTTTTGCGAAACTTTATGGTATCTGTTGCTATTCGATTTGAGACATTGTTTCGTGTATTTACCTAATACAGAAGAAAAAAAATTTTAACTGTACATCACACTGAAATCAACGACGCTTTAAATTAACAAAATAATAAAAACCATTGAACAAAATTAAAAATATATTTAGAAAGCTCCACCTTTTGCGATATGAACTGGAAAAGAATTTTCTTCGTAAGTGTAATAGGTTTCCGAGATAAAAATTCATTTATATAGCCATGTTTAGTTAAAGATATGTTTTTTCGTGATTTTCAACGTGTTATAATTTATTAATAACTTTAAAGGTAGCAAAATGACGACTTAAATTCATCATCGTTTCACATAGACTGTAATATATTACAGTTTTATCAAAATCTGAAGACACGCGGCCAGAAAATGATCGATTTAACGCGGAATTGCCAAGAAACAACGATTTTTAAAATGTAACGATTTAAATATAAATAATCCTAAAGAAAACTTCTTTCTTAGGTTTATAATATTTTTTTTATCATTTTAGTGAAAACATCGTATCACTGTGAGTGGATTAATGCTAGTATTGACGAAATGTCTTTGGTAAAATTAATTTTTGTTAGTCAGATCGAGTATTAACCCTTTGCCTAACAATCACGAGTCGTACTCGTGGCGCAGATTATGATTCAAATACAATAAAAACATACTATATTTTTAAGAAAGTTTAATCTTAATTTTAACTGCGATTTAAATTTAGAAGATTGAGAATTAGCAAATATAAATTGTGCATAATATTTTGATATTTTGTATTTGACAAAGTGTTGAACCAATGAATAGCTATTACTAACGCGNCAACGGTTTATATCTAAGATTAATAGAAAACAAATTATTAATATTGCAAGAAGAAGAAATAATTGTATTTAAGAAGAAAAAATAGTGTCTGCTTCAATGTTTAAACAGGAAAAATAAATTTGTATAGTATTAAATTTTAGTCAATTATGCAGTATTTTGCTCCACCATTTTTCTCCGTCAATCAATCTTGGCGTAATAGAGAAACCGCAAGCTTTAAGGGAACAAGATTCATTTGACGTTTCTGCTCGATAATTTAAATATATTTTACTCGTTTAAGGATTGATGATTCCAACAGTTCTCCATACATTTTGTACCTTCCGTTTCTTCGGTGTTTTCTGGTGGTTCGACGTAACTGACCGTCCATGATATCGGTCCGCTGCAAGGGCTAACGAGCAACGTAAGTGGCGGACCTTCTCGTGGACTCAGGTAATAGAACCTGCAATAATTTTATCTGCATCCAGTATGATATTAATGTTCGATACGTATTAAACGTAACCAAAGGATGTGAATTCCATGTGGAACACGGAGGAAAAAGTTATAAATCGTAGAATAATTTGTTTTAATCGTTAGGACTATCGCAAAATGCACTCAAAATCGTAGCTGTCAACTTTACTTAACACGTTAAACGCCACGTCGATTTTGGTCGGCTTTCCGTTAAGTTGTGTTCTGTGATACTAATTAAAAAACATTTGGTCGCAAAATAATTAAGAATTTAACCCATTCGCTGTCAAGCCTAAATTATACGAAGTCATTCCCATTGCCATCCCATTTATAAAAAATCATTCTCTTTAAATAAGAAATAAAGTATAATTTTTGTAAAAAATTTTATTTCTAGTATTTTTTCAAGTTCTTTACATTTCTATATTTATGTTTGTGGCCACAAAAAATTTGCTAATTCAAAAGCCTGCATGTTATAACGTATGTAAAGTAGGACGAGTATACTCGTCTTTGGAAGGGTGTCATGCATTGCCAAGATGAGTATACTCGTCCTTGGCAGCGAATGGGTTAAGAAGAAAATTGTAAAAGTTTGCAAAGGAAAGTCGTATCTTTGTTTAATGTGATTCAATACAGCCCATTAACACGTTAATCGCCACGCCGTTCCCTGCGAACCGGTGCTAAAATTTTCGCTTAGGCATTGTTGGTTTCTCAGAACTAACAGTATCGATTTGAAAAAAATAATACCTTATAATTCATTAATGGGTTTTATCAAATCACATCAACACGTTGAACGCCCAGCACGAATCGATGGAGGTCCTCCCGTGGCCCAAATCCGTGATATCGTGTTTAACCCATTGCCGCAAATGACGGCTATAGCCGT
>SMSQ01024743.1:64501-80352 GCA_019453375.1 Ctenoplectra terminalis | reverse complement strand
AGTTTATAATTAAATGGAATATTAGCTGTTTTGAAATACAAATGAGAAAGCATGGTGGAGAAAAGTATTAGATTGTCCCGAAAGTTCCTTCCGTTATCTTCACGCAATGCTTTCGTCTAGCAATGTTTAAATAAACATTCAGCCTTATTTATTAAACGAGAGATGGAGGGAAAGAATAGCGCAAAATGAATCCTGTATAGAATAATAATATATCGTAAAACATAAAATATTATGTATCCATTAATTATTAATAAAACGAAAGAAACTTTTGGGACAGCCTAATATTACATCATTTGAAGAAGTATTACTGTTTAGATATTAAATTTTAAAAAATTGATTTTTATACCGCTGTTTCTTTTTTTAAAGACAAAGTTTAGGTGTTTGGAAATACATTTTCTAAGCGTTTTGGTCTTCAATAAATATTTAAATTTATAGAAGTTTAAATTAAGAAACTGTACTGGTGAAAATTCTTTTGTAGAAAAAAATATTACGAAAAGAAAGTATTCACAGTTAAGAAATGATTTGAACTTTTGTACAGAAGTAAATCTATTACACAAATATTAAGAAAACTTAATCCTTCGAAGCTTGAATTATTTAAAAAAGAAAAACAGTTTTTATTTTCTATTTAACTCTCTTTGATAAGACCTCTGATGATTTAATTGCTATTTTTTTACGTACATTTTCTAAATAGTGTCTGAAGATCACAAAAAAGTAACTGAGAAAAAAATAGTGTCTATCCAAACTCATTTTCAAAATTAAAAATGAGATTATGCATACTGGTACAAAAATGTATCAGTTTACATAAAAGTGTTGTCATGTAATATTCCTTGTTCGAACGTTAAACGTAAAATTATATATATACTTTTACAAACAAAATGAATTTAGTATTATAAAATAAGCACGGGAAACAAAACAAAAATGATGTAAAATTAGAAAATGGAAAATTTGTAAGCTGGTTTTCTCAAAACAATTCTATCATTGAGCTCGTTTTTTCTATTCTCAACGGTTTATATCTAAGATTAATAGAAAACAAATTATTAATATTGCAAGAAGAAGAAATAATTGTATTTAAGAAGAAAAAATAGTGTCTGCTTCAATGTTTAAACAGGAAAAATAAATTTGTATAGTATTAAATTTTAGTCAATTATGCAGTATTTTGCTCCACCATTTTTCTCCGTCAATCAATCTTGGCGTAATAGAGAAACCGCAAGCTTTAAGGGAACAAGATTCATTTGACGTTTCTGCTCGATAATTTAAATATATTTTACTCGTTTAAGGATTGATGATTCCAACAGTTCTCCATACATTTTGTACCTTCCGTTTCTTCGGTGTTTTCTGGTGGTTCGACGTAACTGACCGTCCATGATATCGGTCCGCTGCAAGGGCTAACGAGCAACGTAAGTGGCGGACCTTCTCGTGGACTCAGGTAATAGAACCTGCAATAATTTTATCTGCATCCAGTATGATATTAATGTTCGATACGTATTAAACGTAACCAAAGGATGTGAATTCCATGTGGAACACGGTAGAAAAAGTTATAAATCGTAGAATAATTTGTTTTAATCGTTAGGACTATCGCAAAATGCACTCAAAATCGTAGCTGTCAACTTTACTTAACACGTTAAACGCCACGTCGATTTTGGTCGGCTTTCCGTTAAGTTGTGTTCTGTGATACTAATTAAAAAACATTTGGTCGCAAAATAATTAAGAATTTAACCCATTCGCTGTCAAGCCTAAATTATACGAAGTCATTCCCATTGCCATCCCATTTATAAAAGATCATTCTCTTTAAATAAGAAATAAAGTATAATTTTTGTAAAAAATTTTATTTCTAGTATTTTTTCAAGTTCTTTACATTTCTATATTTATGTTTGTGGCCACAAAAAATTTGCTAATTCAAAAGCCTGCATGTTATAACGTATGTAAAGTAGGACGAGTATACTCGTCTTTGGAAGGGTGTCATGCATTGCCAAGATGAGTATACTCGTCCTTGGCAGCGAATGGGTTAAGAAGAAAATTGTAAAAGTTTGCAAAGGAAAGTCGTATCTTTGTTTAATGTGATTCAATACAGCCCATTAACACGTTAATCGCCACGCCGTTCCCTGCGAACCGGTGCTAAAATTTTCGCTTAGGCATTGTTGGTTTCTCAGAACTAACAGTATCGATTTGAAAAAAATAATACCTTATAATTCATTAATGGGTTTTATCAAATCACATCAACACGTTGAACGCCCAGCACGAATCGATGGAGGTCCTCCCGTGGCCCAAATCCGTGATATCGTGTTTAACCCATTGCTGCAAATGACGGCTATAGCCGTTAAATTTTTGTCGATATGTAGGCAAATGACGGCTATAGACGTCATGCAAATTTTAATTATCAAAAAAAGAACAGCGTTAGTACGAAGTGTTCCAATGCATACACTTGTTAATTATTGAGTAATAAAACTGTGGCCAAATGTGATAATTTTCACTTCCAAATATACAAGTTACACTCAATTTCATCTGGTAGACATAAACAATTGAAAAAAAAAGTGTTTCTGAGCGCCACTTCGAAATAAAAAGTGTGCGGCAATGGGTTAAGCAGCGCGATATGTTTGAAGAAGAATACAATACGCCTGATAAAGAGGAAGCAAGGAAAAATGTACGAAAGACTGTAACGTATTGTTCTGAGTGTCCAGAGTTACCTCAAATGTGTCTACAATGTTTTAACGAATACCATCGTAACTAATAAAATCTTTTGCAATGTTTCGAAAACAAATTTATATTTAAGTATATTTTTCATTTGTTAGTAAAAGTATATTTTATAAATTATTATTTTATCTCATGTACTCGTCATAATTGTATTACAAATAATATCACTATAAACTACCCCTAAAATCTTGTTTTAATTACACGAAGAAAAGTGTCACCCACTTATGGTTGACGGGGCCCCCGTGGAAACATAGCTTGGGTGACAGGGCGTTCAATGCGTTAAACAAGGATGCGACCTTCCTTTGCAGATCTCTACAATTTTCTTCTTAAATTCTTAACTATTTTCCGACCAACTGTTTTTTAATTAGTATCGCACCACACAGCCTAACGGAAGGTCGACCAAAATCGACGCGACGTTTAACGTGTTAATGAATTAAAAAGTATTATTTTTTGAAATTGATACTGTCAGTCCTCGGAAACTAGCGGCGCCTAAACGAAAATTTCAGCGTCGGTCCACAAGGACCGGTGTGGCGCTTAACGTGTTAACTCATTGCGCTACGTTTTAGCCGGCCAAAATCCGGGACAAAAGTGTAACGGCCGACGCTCGCCGAACGCTACTGCCAACATTGTTTAGATTTTAGTTCATATCTTCATTAGGCGTTTTCTAGAAATTCGACACCACGAGTCTCACTCGTGATATTTATATTCGACTCGAAATATCTGTGTTTGGCCCGAAATTGTGATCACGAGTCAGACTCGTCAAGGTATGGTAGGCGGTTAATAGTACAGTCCCTGGCCATCGACCAGGGATTTTATCGACATTAGGACCGCTACAAATTTTCAGCATTTTTCACGTTTTCCGTAAAATTAAAAGGCCCGTTTAAATTGTAACGATATAATTTATGAACTACTAACATAATACGCTACTACTGTACATAACGTTATTAACACATGTTAATATTTTGTATTTCCACTCTTTGCTTTGACGACAGCTTGAATCCTTTCCGGCACGTTCCGTATACATTGCTCGATCATATGCTTTGTATCTTCGTTATTTTCCCAAATATCTGTAATTTTTGTTTTCAACTCGGATAACGCGGTGCTTGGAGAGTTGTAAACTAGTCTTTCGAGTAAGCTCCAGACATTTTCTATGGCATTCAAGTCGGGAGAATTGGCTGGCCATGGGAGCAAAGGGATGTTTTTGGTTTTGGAATTGCTCATCACCCACAGAGTTTGATTATTATCACGGTAGTAACGAATCAGTTGCTATGTATACATCGTTATCAACGTATTTAGTAATAATTTGAACGGCCAAAGACAGTTTTACATATGTGACATAGTGTTATAGTCATAAAAGTGAAATTTTCGTACGTTGTCCTAATTCGATGGCCAGGGACTGTATATTAAAAGAACAGTACACAAAGAAAGAAATTTAATTAATTTGATACATTTGTTACTATTTATTTTCTATCCAAATCTATAAAGCTGGAGAACGCTAAGAATTCATAATGTTCAAGTGATAAACGATTCAATTCCTAAAATGAACAAACGTAGGATCGGATCAGAGGATAAATCGAATGAAAATTAGAATTCGGTTAAAAGAGAGATTTTTAAGTTAAAAAAAAATGTTTTATTATTAATGTTCAAACTAATTGGGTATTAATTGAGAATTAGAAATGAAAAGTTAACTTTCTAAATTTTTACTATCATTTTTTCGCTATCAAAGGAAAATTATTCAATTCACCTCCGTCTACCCTACGTAGATATTTTATACTTACGTAGATACTCTTAAGTAAAGTTGGTTGCTACGATTTTGACTGTATTTTGTGATAATCCTAACAATTAAAATAAATTATTCTAATATTTACAACCTTTTCCACCGCATTCCACATGGAATTCACATCCTTTCCACGCACGAGTTACACTTAATTAGGTATATTCTTAGATACCAAGAACTATTTTCAAGGAATCCCAAGTTATGGGAATGATTAATACAAAGTATGAAAACAAACCATATTTTATTTTTCTAAGTATATTGTGGCATGAAATTTTATGAAAGGAAGTATAAAGGTGCAATATTATTTATGAAGAATAGTATAGTTGAAAATGGGAAATCTCCCGGAACGGTATGAAGTATGTTAAAAGTGAAATGTGAAGAATTTTGTATGTAATCGAGTACATTTTTTTTTAGTAAAATTTAATGTCTTCGAAATTATGAAAAGATAATGTTACTAATGTTTGTACCTTCTATTTATTTGAAGAACAATTTAATAATATTAAACAACACCGTTTAAGAAAATTTTATTCAGTTTATTATAATAATAATAAATAGTTTGTTCGGTTTATTATAATAATAATAAATAGTTTGTTCGGTTTATTATAATAATAATAAATAGTTTATTCGGTTTATTATAATAATAAATAGTTTGTTCGGTTTATTATAATAATAAATAGTTTGTTCGGTTTATTATAATAATAAATAGTTTATTCAGTTTATTATAACAATAATAAATAGTTTATTCAGTTTATTATAACAATAATAAATAGTTTATTCAGTTTATTATAACAATAATAAATAGTTTATTCAGTTTATTATAACAATAATAAATAGTTTATTCAGTTTATTATAACAATAATAAATAGTTTATTCAGTTTATTATAACAATAATAAATAGTTTATTCAGTTTATTATAATAATAATAAATAGTTTACTCAGTTTATTCGGTACATTAATATGTACACAATTTCATTGCAAAAAAAATTTTAACTGATTAAGATTTGTGGGAAACTGCTTAATTATTATTATTTATGTATTTAATGTTTATCTTGTTCATTAATGGTATTAATGTTATTAACGGTACTAAGATCGAGTATAAGTTTTGTATCAGAGAACCTTTTCATCAGCATTTCTTTTTTACCAACGCTAAATAAAAATAGAACAAGCCTTATGACGCAGGCTACGAATGTTTAAAAGATAATCAATTCTCTTGACCTACATAGATGCAAACAAACTACCGTAGACCGATTTCATCATTGAGTACCGCATACGAATCGGGTATCTATTAGATCCAATTCTTTTAAAATTAAAAAGAAAATCCAACGAAAATTTAAACAGACCAAAAATCGCATATTTAAAATAAATAGGTGTATAAAAATAAAATAGAAATGAAAATAAAATAAATCCATTAATTTCACGGATTTCAGATTCCACGTTTAAATGCAAAACACAAAGTAGAATTTATATATAAAAAATAAATTAGATAAATCTCTGTTAATAAAAATCTATTAACTTAACACGTTCATTGCCAAAAAAATTAAGCAAGTTTTACCTCGGGTGTCAAAAGTGTTTAAAGAGAACAGCAAAACTTCTTTAAATTTAATATTTATAATTGCAAATATAATCTTGCAAATGTATTAACAAAATAATGTTACGAGATATCTCGTAGTTGGCAGTGAACGTGTTAAAATAATATGAACTAGAATTATTAACAATAGAACTACCGACGATTAAAGTATACTTATTTCTACCGAAGAAATTAAAGCGGAAAGTATATAAAATAATATGTAATACAATTCGGACAAAAGTTTATCTATATTTTTAATAGAAAATCACGACAAATCTGCTCAAAGGCACCGTAGTTAATTTATAAAGATTCTGTAAAAAATTACGAATGGGTCATTTTGACCACTCTGGTAGTTCTAGTGTTAAAAAAAAAAAGAAATAGCATTTTAACCCCTTGGCTTACGATTTCTTCGATCTTCATACATATTACCAATAGTTATTCACGTCTTTGACACTCCGTCAAACGCAAAGTATTGGAATATTACATGTATTTTGTATTTTGTAATTTTCAATCTTGTAAATTCAAATTATTAACAAGTTAACGTGTTAACCCCTTGGCCTACGATTTCTTCAATCTTCATGCATATTAGCAATACTTATTCACGTCTTTGACACTCCGTCAAACGCAAAGTATTGGAATATTACACGTAATTTGTATTTGCTAATTTTTAATATTGTAAATTTAAATTACAGTTAAAGCTGAAATTGAACTTTATCATAAATATTGTGTGTTTTTATTGTATTTTATCCAGAATCGACGCCACGAGTGTGACTCGTGGTTATAGGGCAGAGGGTTAATATATCCTTTAAAATGATCCAATTCATACTCGTAAACCGAGTGTTAAATATTTGACGAAATATTGTTTGCCTGTAAGTCATTAGCCAAAAGTGAAACGTTTGGACGAGTTTCCGTAACGATCTTTTGAAATTCACGACAAAATAATTATAGTAGATCACCATTTACGCGAACACATCAGGGGACAAAAACAGTTTGGATAACTGGATCATTCGTATAATAGCAGCTCACTGGTTTCTCCAATTACTCATAACTTTTCATTCAAATAACCGGAATTCACTTTCGGATAATTGGATTCGAACATACGCTTGCTCATTTTTTTGGTTACTAATGTAAGCAAAATTGTAAGAGTTGATAAATTGAATTGACGCTCGACAGTAATTCAGATAATGAGAGTTCAGTGAAAGCAGAGACCATAATTGTTATAACTTTGATAAAAAAAAAAGTTATAATATAATAATTTACTTTTTTGACACAAATATTTTGGTTATGAGTAATCAATATGAACGATTAAGATTTTTGTTGAAATAACTATTATGAATTATGAACATTTTGTTTTTTGGTTATGAATAATTAATATTGATGGAAATTTTTTTGGTTTCCTTAACCATCATTAATAATGTTTTTGTTATTATCATCGTTATTTTGTACTAGCATCGTCACAATAAAAAAAAAAAGAATATTACGCAGAGTATTGATATTAAAATGATTGATTAATGGTGAATAAAAATTGTCCATTTTATTTTCTTTTATTATTTTACTATTCAAGCTTTGCTAAACTAATGTATAATACGTAATATCATGAGATTTATATCAATTACTGATAAACTACATTAAAAAAAATTTCGCTAGGATAATCAAAAGTGGTTAAACAATTTTTTTGTTAACGATATAAATTATTACTGTCCAAATAATTTTTAGTGATCAATACAAATGGTAATCAAATGAAACAAATTTTCGTCGTCAACAATCGTTATCGCTAACCAAACAAAATTACACTTATCTATATTGGTTACTCGTAACCAATTATTAAAAACTAATATTTTACAATCATACAAGATGATGAAAGTTATTTTTTTTCTTTTTACTTTATTATTTAATACGATTTGAAGGTCTACATATTTTTCTTCACATCATTTTATAGTGCTTCTCAATACGAATTCATCAATCCTTGAAAAAATTTGATTATTTATATGATACAATCTGCAGATACAGATTTTATAAACATTTTTTTCTCACAATACTTAATTATTCCCGATTTTTACGAACGATATTTTGTTCAAACTTGGGTATACACTCTACAGAATAATTAATAATACATTTTCTACAATTAATTATTCTATTATTTAAATTATTATTAATTTTCTATAATTAATTATAGCAATCTTCGAGAATATTTTTGTCACGATAGAATAATTTGTTGGGAACAATTATACAAATAATTGAAGTAACATTTACTACAACATATATTTTCAATATATTTTCACAAAAGATACGACTAAAATGAATTACCAACAATCAAATACATAATAATACAGTTTAACGATGTAATAAATTTTATTTCAAACTATTATGAAAAAAATTACGTCGTATATGTTTTAATTTCCAAGTGAAAGCAATTATTGGAACTCTCGACTCGTACAAATAAAAAGAAACAAATAAATTCCATCTAATTTAAACTAAAACATTGAAAATATTTTGCAGGTGTCCATTAGGCTTTCGGCGACGTTGAGAAAAAATTTTCCTCTAAAAGTTTCACGGAACTTGCGCGCACAACTCTTGGGTCCGAGCGATCCCCTCCGCACAGTCGGGTGGCGTCGTTCCTCTCTGGGACGTCGCGGCGTGGGGATAAAGCGTACTTTTCGGATCGAGGTTCGTAACCTTATATAACTTTATTCTACCGGCACACTTTCCACATTTATTATACGCCGTATAATATTATCTGCGTTGTTACGCTTCTAATTAATAACCTATTGAACATCGCGAGAATAAATAAATTAAGTGAGTCGCTAATAACCCACAAGTGGTTGATGCGACGATAAATAATAAATTAAAAAAAAAAATAAATAAATAAATTAAGTAATTTTATTGTTTACTATTGCTGTCGATTCGATTATTAATGATTATTCGATATTTTGAGTTCGAAAAGTAGATATTGAGAATCTATAACGCAGTTTAGATTGGGTTGGGATATAATTGTGTTTTATTTAGACCGATTTATTTTAAGTTTGTCATTTTTATTTGTTACAGATAATTTGTTAGAAAATATAAGGTCGAGCTTTTAACGTCGCAGCCTCTAATGACGAAATTGAAGAATTCCGAGGAAGATTTTCAACGTCGAATTTATTTTATCGAAGATGGATGTATGGTATGCCTTTTTATTACTTTTTTAAATAAATTGTTGGTAATTACGTGATATATAATATGTTTATAATAATAACGTAATATAACTGAATTAATAATTGCATAGTTTGTTTAAAAATACTAAGATGAAACGGGAAGAAATTTAACATATTGTTTCTCTGTTTCATAAATATTAAATAGTTCGTTTCATTGATCAAAAATTATTTTAAAGTAAAACATAGTAATAATTTAGAGTCTTTAACACTAGATTTACGGAACCCGTCAATTTGACGGATTTCTGATTTCACGCTGAAGTGCAGTAATTATCTGTGTAGAAAATGTACACTCAAAATAGAATTTAAATGCAAGATACGTACTAACTAAATCTGTGCGAATAAAAACCTATTAATTTCAAATAAAATGAACTAATGTTGTAAAAAAAGCACAGTTCAATATACCCGTAAAATGGTCCAATTAATCCCCGTAAATCTAGTGTTAAATGTTTTTGAGTTTTATTACGTATGAACGAAAGATTGGAATGACGCATATTTTTTTGTACGTCGGTCGTGGTTATTCTTGTAGAATCAATTGTTAGAGTTCAATAGCTTTACTAATTTCACGAAGCAGCGAGGACTGTAAACATAAACAGCCTTCGACGCGAGATCACCGCTAAAGCCGCGCCGTAACGTATCACGCCAACTGTGCGTGTTTACAATACGAACTTCGATTTTCGCAAGCATTCTCGAGAATTTATAGAACGCGTGGTTGTTTACAATTAGAAAATACGAACAGATTAACACTTTCGCAACGAGTATTCATGACACGGTTCTCATAGTTTTTCAAAACAGTTATATCACGTACGATTAATTACAATATTCATGAATAATATTTCATTTGTACTATTTATTTCGATTTTAACAATTATTTGGAATTTTATTTCTTATGATATTGAAATAATAAAATTATTAATGAAAAGAGAATAGCAGTAACTTGTTAGATATACGATAGGCAGTTTTTTTTTGACAAATGATTAATAGATAGAAAAATTTTAAATAACAATTTCGATTAATTCTTCTCCCACTTTTTTGTCCGCAGATTTTTCGTGGCCGCGCGCAATGCGGTCGGTAGAGTCAGTGTTTGTTTTAGAAAAGTTTTTTATTATTTGTTAGAGCATACTAGCTCTATGTAAATTAAACATAATAGTCAATTAGGGAATTAGAGTCAGTGTTGTTGCGTAAAAATTGGATTAAATAGATTTACACGCGAAATTAGAGTCACTTTGTTCGCCGATTGTAATTATACGGTCGCGTTTAGGTAGTCTTGTATTTATTAATTTTTTTACTTTATTTAAAATATTCGTTACCCGGTATTAGAGTCAGTGGCTGCCTGGAAGGAATCTAGCGGAGCTCCAAAGGCCAACATTGTAAGTATCTTTGTATTTTCTTGAAAATTATATCTTCTCAAAATTATTTCTCATTATCTTTATATTTTATGCTTCAATTAACTTTGCATTTTGCACTTTGCTGTATTTTTTTTTTTATTTATTCACTGAGAATTTAGAGTATTACTGAAAATTTAGAAAGTTATAAATTTCTGTTTCTGTATTAAAGTTGAAATTTTTAAATAATCAACTCCATGACTTTAGGAACGAATAATAATATTCTGTGTTCTCTTTTAAGATTTTCAGAGTTTCCAGTTCTATTCTTGGGTTAATGACTGATCCTCTGGTCGTGAACAGGTAAGAGCATCATCGAAATAATATTTTATTCGGATAATTAATTAAATCAAACTTTTATTTCGTAAATAATTATTTAACCAAATTTTTGTTTAAATACTCAAATATTTGGCAAATAGATAATTTGGAAATAGTTTATTTAAATAAAGTTTCGGAATTTATTTGCATACATCTTTATTTCGAAATCGAATTATTTTATCTAAAATGATTATTTTTCATGTTAACAGATGACTTCCCCTTAGCTGGACAACTTCGCCTTGACAGGATGAGTTCCCCTTGACAGGATGACTTCGCATCTATTGGTGAGTCGCATGCATTTTGGTTCCTCCGGTCACTCAATCATGCCGTAGGATGAAAGATCCGAATCGGCACGGGTGACTGGTTGTATTACGTAGTTTTTTTGCGAGCATAGTGATCATGGGTATACTTTATACCCATGAGTAGTAACATTATTTATATTTTCATTGTGTTTTATTTATTAGGTATGGTTAGGGCTTCTTGTACATCGCGTTTTTTCATATTAATTATTTAATTAATTAAAATTAACAACTGCAAAGATATTTTATATTTAAAAAAATTAGAACATCCATATGAATATTTCTATAAATGAATTAAATTTTTTAATAGTTGAATGTCTTAATGGTTCATTATTTTTAGAATGATTTTATTTAAGTATATCTTGTAGTGTAGAAGTCAGATACTCTCTGACTTCGTTACTTTGAGAATTATAGTAATAATAATAATTATTATTATTGCAAAATGATAATTACTATTTGTATTGTTATTTCTATGATGATATATAATATAATAAATCATATTATATATAAATTAGTAATGTATATAATTGGTATAAGAGGTACAAAAATATAAATGCTTATTGTTAACGATTTTCGTACGAAGATAATATGAAATTTCATGTACTAGAAGACATTTCGCGTATGGTAGATTTCAGAGTCAAAGCAACAGGCTTGAAGCTTTTGTGTTTTCGAAAATATACTTTGACAAAGAAATCATCCAAGGGTACTTTATTTAATATTTAACTTATAGAGTCACTAGTTTCTTTCTATACAGTCTTGGATACAATTTAACTTTTCTTAAGAAATAAATTAATTTTTCATTATCAGATCTCTCCTTCGAGTCATTTTGATTTGAAATAAAATAAGAAAGAAAATTAAAGAGTATTCGTCCGCTAGAAATGAGATACATGTATGTACTAATCATTTTTTTAGTCAGGATTTTCAGGTTTAATCCTTTCCGTGTCCATTGCCAGGACCTCGCTCACGTGCCCACGTGTTACCTGAGCGAGGAAACGGCGATCGGCACGATGAACCAAGTTCATAAGTTCTAATCAATTTTCTCAGCGGCTGACAATGCGTTAGTGTACCGTGCACGTCGTATTTTCCACATTCTGTGTGTGGTTAGGCTGTGGAATTGCGTCGTTTACAGTCAAATCTTATACAAATAATTATTTCACTCTCTTTAATTACGAATTTTATTTATTTCAATGACAATACAAATCTACTATCACGTAGAACATTAAAGTAAATTCATTAAAATCGGATCCTCGATTCGACTTATAATTAAACTAAATAAAATGGTACCAAATGTAGTACCATTTAGTATAGTTCAGAATTAAAAATGGTTCAATTTAAGATAAAGGTAGACGCGTGTTTTTATCGCGTTAAACGCAATGGTCGCTAGTCTTTGTCAGCCGATTTCAGTAAAATGGTACGTACATTAGAGTGTGCAAGGTTGTATGCCGGAACTCGGGTGTCGGAGGCGTCCCGGGACGTTCTCTCTAGTGCAGGCTTAAGCGCCCGGGTTCTTGTGTGAGAACCCTGGAGTGAATGTGTTGGTGTGCTTGTTTTGCCTTTTTTTAAGTATAGGAATCGATAGGATAGGTAGTATACTTTCTGGTATGATGTGTTAATTATAAGTAGGTAGGGCCGGGCAGGGTGGTCACAGTCTCTGATCGGGTAGGCTCGTTTTCGCGTGACCAACCTGTTTCAGGAAATCTAATTTGATCAATCAACGGTGAATATCGACGCGAATGGGGAATGCCATTTGCCTTCGATTTTACCAGGTTGATTTTTCGAATCTGGCGGCTTGTGTCGCCATCGCGGTCGTGGTCGCGAGTTAGGCCCCGAAACGAACGTTTACTTGCTCGAGGTTCTGCACGTGTGCACGGACAATGATTCTTGTGATCGTTGGTCGTCCACGCGTGTTCCATACAGGATCCGCGATGTTACTTTTTTGGTTCACCTTTATAAGTTATTTTTTGGTTTCCGTTGTCAGGGAATCTCGAGCCTAGATTTAAGTTTCAGCGGGCATGGCGTCCGAAGAAAAGAAGAGGCTATATGCCGAAAAGGATTACCAATGGTTCAGCATTTAAAAGAATTCGAAAGGATTCTTTCGAATGGTGGGCCATTCTTGTTACCACTTTATCACTGTACTCGCTTGCATGCGTAGATTTTCTTTTCAGCTGCAGTAGACCCTCCTTTGTAAATTCACGGATTTTTAATTAGCGTTGGGAATAATTGATCACGGTTTGAATTAGAGTTGCGGAAAAGTACAAGATCGTGGTTTGAATTAGAGTCGCGAATGGTTGCACAGCACGATTTTAAATTAGAGTTGGGAATGAATAAAGATTTCGTGTTTTGAATTAGAGTTGCAAAAAAATACTGATCGTGGTAGCTTTTAGTGTTGCAAGTAGTGAAATCGCGATTGTTCTTTCGAATTTTTGATTACGAATTAAAGTTTATTTGCTTCGAGAATAATATTACAGTAATTTGTTGATAGTGTTGCGATAATAATTTTCGCATTGTTCTTCTTCTTTTCAGAATAGTATTTTACATTGTTAAACTATTTGTCTTCGATCGATTAATTTCATAGTCTCGCGATTTCTAAATATCGCGAATATTTTGAATTAGCTTTTTTTTCTTATTAAAGTATAATATTTTTCATGTTAGTTTCATTATTAATTTTAGAGTAGTGTTGCGATCAACAAATTTTCGCGTTTTTTGAGTAGAGTCGCTACTACGCCCCAATTTCTTCCACTGAGGTTGTGGAAATCTGTTTCGGAATCACCTGGTCAAGGGTGATTGCATCGACGGCAGCCATGATGGTTGCAATGGATCCGGAGTCATTAGAGTCGCGTATTATAAAAGTATGGGTGCATAGATTAGTGTTGCGGTAATAAATGAAGCAGTTCACTTTGGCTGCTTTCGGTAGCATTTCATAATTAGTATCTTTTATTATTTTTTTAATTGTGTAGATAAATTAAGTAAATTGGAATTGGAAGTAATTATGCACCCTTCCGGGATTAATTTTGAAATATTTTCCATTAGTGTTTCGATAAATGGTAAAATTCATATTTCATATGTAATGTATTTTTAAACTAAAGTAAATATGTACTATTAGGTAGGCTTCTTATCAATTAAAAAAAATATATACTGAGGTAGATCGCTTTAGCTTAAGTTAGATCCAAATTAGGCAGATTAATTATTAATTTATTAGGCCATAGTTAAGCTCTATAATTTTGAATTTGAGTACGTTTTAGGAACCATAAAATTTCCTTTTTTATTCCGTTAGATTTTCATTACGTAGGTATGGTAATTAAATCTTATAATTTTGAATTTTTTTCAGGGAATATTGTGGGTCCGACGAAAGAAGATTCGTCGCATAGCTTCCACTTTTTTTTTTAATATCCCTTTAAATTTTTATATAGGTCATTTTTAAGTATCTATCTTTAGGCAAGTTCTTGTTAAGATAAATGTTTAGTCATGTAGGCCCTACTCCTATATTAAGATACATTTTTAATTAGGCACATAATTTACAATTTAAGATATATTTACAGTTAGGTAGGATAGGATAATCACATGATCCCGAAGATTAATTTAAGTTTAATTTATTTACTTATTTATTTATTTTTTTATAGATATATATTTCTGTTAATTCCTGTAAGTTCTTCCAAAATTTCCTCCTGGTTAGTCGTTTGCATAGCGATCGAAAATCGAACGTTTTGCAAATGCACGCAAGTCAGAAGAAGAATATATTTTGCATATTTGTTTAAAAGTAGGGTGAATGGGTCTCCATACGGAGCAACCTCCACGCGGTAAAACCCAGAAAATCGATAATATTTGATATATAATTACTAATCGCATCACTAAATCTGTGATACAATTATTAATTATATGGAAAATAATACGAGCTAATTGGCTGCATATTAGGCATTTCTTCAATTCTACTTGGTTCTGATATTGAATTTGGAGTTGATTAGGTTTCAAACCTTAGGCATTTATTTTCGTAACAATATAACAATTGGATAGTTTTATTTGTTTATTTTTTTCTGTTGCTTCTTACTATTTGACTGGTTTAATCGAATATAAATAATTATTTCGTTTATCTTTTTCATCGTGTCGTTAAAAGAGAATTAATATATAAATAAATATTAAATATAAATACGTATTCATATACCTAACTATTAATTTATACTAAATAAAGTTAATAAACTAAATTAGTAATGGATAACCTAAAACTCTTTTTTTTTAACTTGGATTTAATAACAATTCCCACCAATCGAGCGCTAAAATATCTTTCTATATTCTGTAGGTAACGTTGTGAGTGACACGAAAATGATAATGCGGTTTTTGAGCCCCCACAAAAGTTTATTGGATGAGTTGTCTACTCTTATGTCTCGTCTGTGCTGTAACTTAAGCAATAAATAGCTTTCAATCAACTATTTTTTACATTCAAATAGAAAAAATAATTATTATCTTTATTTTCCGAAAAAAATTCAGTAAATCGGGCATTCGCATGAAATTTCCTTCCAATAAATAGACTTCTCTTATACTCAATAATTATAACAATCGAAATTTAGTTGACTTACACATACCATATACGCGTACTCGCATAAATGGATATCAAAAGTACAAACGTAGCGT
>SMSQ01024743.1:43846-55551 GCA_019453375.1 Ctenoplectra terminalis | reverse complement strand
AAAAAGCAAAAAAAAAAAAAAAAAAAGAGAAGGCAAATGTGAACTAACCTACGCAAGAGACAATGCTCGGTGACACAGATAAGAAAGAGGTAATTATTAAATGGCGGCGAGAGCAGCAGGTATCAGACTGCATAAGGTAAAACAAGGTGGATGGACGGTTGTAGAGCGGCATCAAACGAGGCCTTCCTGTTTCGCCGGGGCGCGAGGAAAGAAGGAGTCGATATGGCGCGAAGATTGTGCAGAAAGGGAAGTTATATACGGTACACTTCTCTGTATCTTGGACCAACCATGGGATGATGATGACAGCAGGTCTGGCGGGTGGCAGGCCAATAAATCATGGCCTACAGTGTGGGAACCTCTGCCTATGTGCTCCTCTCTGCGTGTATGGGGTATGCCATCGGTAAAACCTTTACTCCCGTGAGTGGATCGCAGGGTGACCATACGTCGTACGTGCATATAACTCTTTCTCTTTCTCTCCGCTCGTTCAGGCCTGTTCTCATCGGCTCCACACTCTTCACGTGTACGCTCGGTCCACCGCCCGCGTGTAGCAACACCAAGAGACGCGCATGCTGGTGCAGGCGTTGCGTCCTGTGTAGGTGTATATCCTTATGAATACATCATGCTATATTGTTACCATGAAGAGCATGATGGATCCCATGTAATCAGTAACGGTTGCAGCGATTCATCGAGACCAGCCTTTTTCGGTAATCACTTCTTTCCCGATACTCTCACAATCTTGCCATTCAACTGTATCGGCGATACTGTATACTCGAAAGCCTACTGTCCATAAAGGGCGAATAAAGTCGGTGAAAAAAATGACTCGCTCGAAATGTTATATCGATGTCGCGATATTTTATAGAGCTTGATACCGTGTACCTTTCTTTTTAACACGTTTCGTATGAAGCGGAAGGTAGGCGTTGGTATTATAAACTTAAGCGAAAAAAGTTGCATTGGAATATTTAATTGGAAAAGAAATAGCAGTTGTGCTAAATTCCTAAGATTTTAATCTTCTCTTGCATCGTCTTATGAATATTTTATTTCCGCCGACCACCCTGGGTCACCGATGGCCCACACGGTCGTCAATGTGTTAACAAACACTGCGTCGAATAGACTCGAAGAATAAATTTATGCGCGGATATTCTTTACGACAGAAAATTGTAAAATTCGAAATTCTGAAAATTCGAAAGTAATGCTGTTTTTTGTATCGTTATCGTACCATTTACTTGTAGGTGACAAACAGAATGTAGCAAAATATTCATAAACCTGATGCAAGACCGTCGCCTAAGATAACTGGTGAAACGAATCGAGAGGTTTTTTGAAACAAGTTCCCGCGTTCTAATTTTGCGCGGAAGAACTCGCACGAAGAAAGCTGCAATCAATGCACGTGTGCATCGAATTATTCGCGTAATGCGGAACCTGGTTCGTTGCATAACAGTGTAACGTAATTCGTAAAAAGGTACACGTATCTCACCAAGGATCGGGTTCGCAATAGGTACGTATTAAAAACGAACGGAGAGGGAAGACAAAAAAAAAAGGAATTGTTCGGGGAAGCAAAGTGATACAAGGGATAAAAACAGCCGTGATACGGCTTCCCGGAGGTATCGTTTTTTAGTGAGTTGTCGTTTCGATCGGTGCTTTTAACGTTATATCGCTTTTTTTGCCTCTGGCAAATCCTTTGTAGATATTTGAGTAGTTACTCTGCTTGTAATCGCTTGCTGTATTGTATAATTTTTGTTGCAACAACATGCGCACCGGGAATTGTACAACGTACACGCGTGCATTGTGATTCTTTGTACGTACGCATTGTGTATGAACGCACATTGCTACAGAACGGGTTCATATAATGAAATCAGATTTTTTTTTTTTTATATGGGGATTTAATGTTGTGTCGACATCCAGGTCATTAGTGACGAGGAATTCTGTAGAGGCTCGTTCAAATTTTGTTGAGAAGATTAGTGCCGGTTAAGTACTTGATCGTATTTTTTATGCGCTTCTGTGAGGTTAGTGCTGTGGTTGTACGACGGTTTCGAACATTTTAGTAAATAATTTTCAGAATCAAAGAAATCAGCACTTCTTCTTTTACAATCTAAATTAGATTTTTATATTTTCTTCTGCATGATTTTGTTTCTTAATTTTTAGTACTGTCGAGTGCTAATGGGAATCTCAAATTTATTAGTAATATCTTTTTTCTTTCTTGATCCAATTTTCACTGTTTCAGCTTTTTTTATTTCTTTAATCAATGTTGAAGATTTCAGCTTGCATTTATAATTCTTTTATATATGTATATAATTTATTATTATTATATTATTATATTATCTGTATTATTATTATTATATTATTATAAATATATATATATATATTTAATTTTTTGTAGATTTAATGTCGTATCGATATCCAGGTCATTAGTGACAAGGGATTCGGTAAAGGCTCGTTCAAATTTTGTTGAAAAGATTAATGTCGGTTAAGTACTCGATCGTATTTTTTACGCGCTTCTGTGAGGTTAGTGCTGTGGTTGGTTTAATTCTGTATATTCGTCTTTGAAATTCAAATTTTCTACAATCGAACAGGGGGTGCTTGTGTTGATCGCAATTGAAAGCGTATCGTTAGCTGTCTTTGTAAACGATACCTGTAACATTGTATTAGGTGTGTGCAAAAGTTTGGACGTTTTTTTATGCTATGCGTAAATAGTTTCGTTTCTGTGAATTAATTGTGATAGAGAGAAACTTGTGATAGAGTTAGAGAATGATCACAGATTTTCCATTTTAAGAACAAATTAACAAATGATGCATAAGAAGTATATAAGAATGTTAAAAATAGTTATAGTGTTTTTATTGCTTAACACTAGAATTACCGACGATTAAGGTATATTTATTCTTTTTAATTAATGTACTTTAAAGTGTGTAAAAAAAATCATAATGCAACGGAGACAAAGCTTTATGTATATTTTTATATTAAGGCACCGTAGTTAATTCGTAAAATTTTTGTAAAAAAATACTAATCGGTCATCTTGACCACTTTGGTAATTCTAGTGTTAAACACGAAAGATAATACATTTTTGTACCATAAAAGTTGAAGAAATTAGTAAATTTTACCATGTTTGAATAGTTATTTAATTTTAGTGCTACATTGTTATGCTGGCATTTTTTTTATGTGAATGTTTCTGAAATGTTATAAGACAATCTGATTACAAATATCCCAACTACTTTCTCGTTATTTGTCTTTCATTGTTTCTTTAAACAAGGTAACATAAAATAAATATTCTTTAATTAAATATATATATTTCTTAACAATAATTCTTGCTAAAATTTGTATAGAACGTTGACATTTGTATAGAAAATGCGGTAATAATTTGGATTATTTGCTGTTGTATGAAACATTCTACGCATAATAATTAAATTTTTGAATATGTCTATTCAAACAATTAACCTTAAGATTGCTCAGAAAATTCTTTATCATTGAATCCATTGTCATTTTATCACCAATCCTTAATTTTTCACCAATACAATAATTTTTGCAACTTTTCAATATTAACACAATTAACTTTAATTCAATTCACACATTTTAATTACTAACGATAAACTTCAAATACATTTATCGAAGATAACTCTGTTCTAGGTTACACAATCCTGATTACTTTAATTACATTTTAATACGCTTAAGACCTTATTAGTAATATTAATTACAAAATAAATTCGAAGAACCATACAAGCATAAATATTTGAAAGTATTTACCGTCACAGTGAATCGGAGTGATAAACGATAACTGCACAACTTACACGTACACGTGAAATGGAATGAAAAATACCGTTCGCTGTTTGCACGACCTCCGAGGACAGAATTTAATTTTATTCATATCTCGAGCAATTAATTTCCATTAATTTTTTCTTTTTCTTCTTTTTATCCACTTGTGTGTTTCCAGTTTAATTGCATTTCTACTTTTTTCCTCCCCGAGACAGGTTCAAGCAACAAAGTGTTAGACACACTGTGATCGCCATACATTCCATCCAAAGTTTCGATATTATCCTCAGATCAGTCGGGATAAATAATGGCTTCACTTTAAAGAAATTGATCGTCTTTTGGTAGTTACTTTGCTGCCCGGAGGTATGTATGGACGTCGATGATCTATACCTGCAACATTGTGGTCCACGCCTCACATATGGAAGCAATGTGTATATATTATTTTCAGTCTGATCAAAATCGAATCAGATTCCACGATCACAACACAAGATTAACAGCTTCCGAATTCTCTGTAATTTATACGTTCACTCCGATCGTTTTGCAACATTGTTATTCTTTATATACTTTCTTCGTTACACCTTAAGAGAGTAAATAAAATTAACTGCACGCTTTAAATCTTTAATGACTGCACTTGTTACCACGAGACACGTTTTGTGTAATTGTTATTGTGAAACAGCGAATTAATAATTCCATTTTGTTATCGATCGTTTCTACAAAAAAAAGTTCGACTAATTTTCGTTGGATTATTACTGCTGTTTTGTTCGTTTGTTTATTAATTTTTTTTCTTTTTTTCTTTTAGCAGGAAAGTTCGTTATCGCGAAGGATTATTATTCATGCTAAAGATATCGTTACTGATATGTGAATATGTCGTTCGGTGAGTATAATGAAGCGAAACGCTATCGTTTTACATGTTGTTCTTGGAGGTTGGAAGAAATGTTTTTCAACTCAAACCCGGCGGTTCTCTTACATGAAAACCACGCTGACCAGATACATATCTTGATCTTTCTTTGCGGAAACTACTTAGAATGAAATAATGCCAATGCGACCGCAAAACTTATTGCATCTTATAATTTCAACCGCATGTAGGGGAGGTATTTCCCTGTTTGTTAAATCGGTAAAGTTGTAAAACATATCGGTAATTTATTATTCAGTGAACACCACCTTTTTATCCTCACGATTTCTTAATTCAATTATTTTAATCTCTTCGTTTTGTTTTACAAGTGAATCATGGATAAGAAAATTCAATCGTTTATTTACTTTTTTTTAACCTGTTAACTGGGTCATTTCTCGATTAGAAGCTCCTTCGTGCTTTGAGTTAAAAATTAATAGGAAATAGTATATTTTAGTTGGGTCGATTTTAATTATGGCAAATTTAACCCATTCGCTGGCAAGCCTAAATTATACGAAGTCATTCCCATTGCCATTTATATTTTCAGCGTTATTGTTTACCAAAGCTCTGTTATTTCTCGGTAAGAGCACATATATTATCATACATAATCATTTGCAAGCATATGATGAAGCATCATGAAGATAAAGTATTATAAGTGTTGCTATAAAATTTTGTTACAAATACACGATGAAGTTGATTTTTGCTTAATTTAAATTTGTAAAAGATCATTCTCTTTAAATAAGAAATAAAGTATAATTTTTGTAAAAAATTTTATTTCTAGTATTCTCTGCACGGCATGCGGAAGGTTAACGCGTTAACGCGTTAAACGCCGCGCCGATTTTGGTCAACTTTTCTTTGGATTGTGCGCTGTGATAATAATTGAAAAACATTTGGTCGCAAAATAGTTAAGAATTTAAGAAGAAAATTGTAGAGGTCCGCAAAGGAAAGTCGTTTTTTCGAGAGAAATTAATGAATTATAAGGTATTATTTTTTAAAATTGATACTGTCGGTTCTCAGAAACCAACGATGCCTAAACGGAAATTTCAGCGTCCGCAGGGACGCTTAACGTGATAATCGTAATACTATTAGGTTGGTGCATATGAAATGCCGGATTTTGATTACATATTAAAATAAGTAAATATTTGTAACTTTGTTTAATGTGATTTAACCCATTCGCTGCCAAGGACGAGTATACTCGTCTTTTGTATTCATATCCATTATAGTTTTTCATTAATTTCAATCAATTATGATTTTTAATAATATAAGAATTAAAATAAAACACAGTGGTAAAATATACTAGAGCCGTGGATGGTGGTACGGTACAAAAAAATGAGCCAATGTAAAAAAATAGATAGATTTTGATTTTAATTTTTTTTAATCGTCATTATATCTATACGGACAGGAGATAATTTTTACAAAAAATTTTTTATGTACAAAAATTGAGAATAATAAACATTTTTGTTAGTAATAATTACTTTTCTTGTAATAATTAGAGTTAATTATAACCATTTTTATTATTTTCAAAAAAAAATAACTACGCATTTCATTCCGCAGTTTTAGCATATACCCAAGAAAATTCTTCCGCACTCAAACCGTTAAGAACGACGTACTTTAACAGATTTCTAAAAATTTATCAAATAGTTAATTCGATGTTTCTTATTTCATGTTTTTTGTTTTAGGAAAGATATGCAAATGATAGTTTAGATCTTCTCAATGCCGACAGTTATACATTTTATAGAAGACGTCCCATTTATTTTCACATTTAAAAAAATTAATCTTGGATTAAGAAAAAAGACGACAGGATTTTTATGTTAGAGGTTTAGAAAAATTTGAACGCGCCGACTCTATTTCTGAGTATCTTAAATTTTGTTGCATGTCGTAAGAGAGGGCAATTGGACGGTCGTAAAGGGCTCAGATAAGGGCCGCGGGCGGTGTATACATGTTGTCCGCGTTACCTTAGGTCTCTACCGGGATCTCGCATAAATTTCAATCGTACGCATCCCTTTACTTCTCTTTCGGCCGATTCGATGCGAAATAAAAAATGAAAAATACGTTCCCACGAACAGTTAAGTCGGACGTTATCCGTATGTCACGATCCTCGGTTACATATTGAGCGAATATACGAGACAGCATTATGCAAAACACTTACCGAGACGTAAGTGTCATATCAAAATAAATACATTTTAAAAAACATAATTTTTGGTTTACAATATTAATCAAAGATATATTAAAGATACTCTCTCATATAACTATTATAAAAATTGGTCGTTTTCAGGATTTTATTCAAAAGAAAGTAAACAACGTAGAGTTAAAAAATTTGTTGCTGTATTCGGGCTTCTTCGAAATTATAAAACAATTTTTTTCGGCAACTTCTATTTTATGTTACTTATTATAGACAGCGATGACTGTTCTAATGATAGAAAAAGATTGAAAAAATTACGATTCATTAGAATTTTTCACTTGATTTTTACTTTTATCCGTTTGAGTGTCATGAGTCACATAAAAAATCCAGTCGAAAAGTGCCAAGCGACGCGATCGCGTTTCTCGTATTTCAGAAAACAAATCAAAATTGATCGTGTACATGGCTTTCCTTCATTTTTGTATTAATACTTTAACAACCGGGAGCCTATTAATCGGCTTTTTACAGCCAACGTTCATCTATCGATTGCTGCTTAACCCTCTATAGACCGAATTTTGTTTGTTTATCAGAGAAAAAATTGCGATCGATTACAGTTTTTCACTTTGATTTGAGATCTTTTAAACTAATAATTGCTATAGATGGATCGTGGTGCCACTACAATAACACAGTAATCAAATTTAATAGCGCAGAGATAACTAAACAAAATTTGTAACTTTTAAGTCACACGGTCCCACAGAGGGTTAAAAGAATAATATCTTACAATTCATTAATGCGTGTTATTAAAATGTGTTAAACAAAGATACGACTTTCCTCTGTAGTCTTCTACAAATTTTTTCTTAACACTAGAACTACCGAAGTGGTCAAAATGACTGGTTTACAACTTCTCGTATAAATTCTATAAATTTACAATGGTTCAGTTTAAACAATTTTTTGCGTTTTTTCTATAACTAATATAAATAAAGATTTATTTTCCTTGAATTCTATATTTTTTTCAAATACCCGTTATTTTAAATTTTTTGGTAAAAATAGGTATACTTTAATCGTCGGTAGTTCTAGCGTTAAATTGTTCGTTATTTGTCGGTCAGATGTCTTCGAATTCGTATCGCAGCATACTCTAATGGAAAGTCGATCAAATCTGCTTTTAACACTAGGTTTACGGGGATTGATTGAATCATTTTGACGAATACACTGAAATACAAATTTTTTGTAATATCATTAGTTCGGTTTACTTCAAATTAATAGATTTCTATAAGCAGAAATTTATTTAGACAATTTTTCTACATAAATTTCATTTTGAGTTTATATTTTTCTCACGCATGATTGTTAAACTTGAGCACGAAATTTGAACTGCTTCAAATTGACGGGTTCCGTAAATGTATTAAAACGCGTTAAACGCCACGCGGGTCCCTACGGACCGACGCTGAGATTTTCGTTTAGGCGACGTTGATTTCTGAAAACTGACAGTATCAATTTCAAAAAATAATACTTTATAATCCATCAACGAGTTCTATTAACCCATTCGCTGCCAAGCCTAAATTATATGAAGTCATTCCCATTGCCATTTATATTTTTTGTAAAAGATCATTCTCTTTAAATAAGAAATGAAGTATAATTTTTGTAAAAAATTTTATTCGTAGTATTTCTTCAAGTTTTTTACATTTCTATATTTATGTTTGTGGCCACAAAAAATTTGCTAATTCAAAAGCTTGCATGTTATAACATATTTAAAGTACGACGACTATACTCGTCTTGGCAATGCATGACACCCTGCCAAAGACGAGTATACTCGTCCTTGGAATGGGTTAAGCGTAATGTAATGTGTTTTTAGTGAAAATACAAGGATTCACTTGAAAGTAAAATATACGTGGGAAAATAAATTATTACGTCCAAGGTATCGGCAGTCCGCGTGACGTGTTTACTCGTCTTAGCCAGTTAACAGGTTAAACGTTCTAATAATTTTGATTCTCTATTAATTTTCGATTTTTCTAAATTATTTAACCGTTTGAATGCGGCAGCTTATCCCATGCCAAAAATGCGGAGAAGCGCGATCACGCTGTTGTTCGTTAGTATAATTTTTGCATTAATTGAGAACAGTTGTATTCATATCCATTACAGTGTTTTATTAATTTCATTCAATTATGATTTTTAATAATATAAGAATTAAAATAAAACACAGTGGTTATTAAAATAAAACACGTCTTGGCAATGCATGACACCCTGTCAAAGACGAGTATACTCGTCCTACTTCAAATATGTTATAACATGCAGGCTTTTGAATTAGCAAATTTTTTGTGGCCACAAACATAAATATAGAACTCGTCTTGGCAATGCATGACACCCTGCCAAAGACGAGTATACTCGTTCTTGGCAGCGAATGGGTTAAGTCACATTAAACAAAGTTACAAATATTTACTTATTTTAATATGTAATCAAAATCCGGCATTTCATATGCACCAACCTAATAGTATTACGATTAACACGTTAAGCGTCCCTGCGGACGCTGAAATTTCCGTTTAGGCATCGTTGGTTTCTGAGAAGCGACAGTATCAATTTTAAAAAGTAATACCTTATAATTCATTAATTTCTCTCGAAAAAACGACTTTCCTTTGCGGACCTCTACAATTTTCTTCTTAAATTCTTAACTATTTTGCGACCAAATGTTTTTCAATTATTATCACAGCGCACAATCCAAAGAAAAGTTGACCAAAATCGGCGCGGCGTTTAACGCGTTAACGCGTTAACCTTCCGCATGCCGTGCAGAAGTCTGCTGTGCATGTACTGTATCCGTTTCATATCATTGACCCGATAAAGCAACGCATTAGATATTTCGAAATTGTTTTCGCGCGTTGTCCTTTGTCGTCGGGGATGAAGGAGCTCGTTAAGTCGTTTAAAGTAGGGCGAAACACGAGCGAGTACGTCGGTTCTCATTTCAAAAAGTCAAAGGCTACCGCGGGTCAGAAAATGGTGAAACTCGAGCCTGTTTCTCGCAAAACGAACGTCAGGAATTGCCACTGTTCTTGTAAATGTTTTGCTATGAAATTTCTGGGTTCAAGGAACACGATTCCGTTTCTCTAATCGCGCGTTGCATCGACCCTCTCAAAGGGACAATGACGCGTTTTAATTGCACGATCTCTCTCGTTGATAAGAATTTTTGCAGTTTAAGACGAGATTGTGCTGATGCTCTACCAACGCGTATTTTAAGACGCGTTTCGTGGAATACGGTTGTGAGACGGATGTCTTCTAAATGTAGTTGGCCATTAAATTATTACGGATCGGATAAAAGAGTTACGTATTTTATGTTTTTTATTCTTTGACGGGTTTTTTATGGAATAACGATAAATGTTGGAATTATAGAAACGTATATTTAATATGTACACACGAGGTGACGCTCGTTACGCGGTCAAACTAAGACTAACGCTTGTACAAAGGAAAACAAAAGGCAAACCGAAAAGTATTCAAAATAACAGTAATAAAATAATCCTCCGATGACGACGCTCGCTCGTATGTCGATAACAACGGCAATAGCATCGATCTTCTATCATTCTTCAATAATAGTAAAATTTAGACCCATTTAATAGTAAAATTTAACCCATTCGCTGCCAAGCCTAAATTATACAAAGTCGTTCCCATTGCCATTTATATTTTGAGCATTATTGTTTACCAAAGCTCTGTTATTTCTTGGTGAAAGCACATATATTATCATACATAATCATTTGCAAGCGGTAGTATTTTTTCAACTTTTTTACATTTCTATATTTATGTTTGTGGCGACAAAAAATTTGCTAATTCAAAAGCCTGCATGTTATAACATATTTAAAGTAGGACGGGTATACTCGTCTTGGCAATGCATGACACCCTGCCAAAGACGAGTATACTCGTCCTTGGCAGCGAATGGGTTAAATTTGATTACTGTATTACCGTAGCGACACCGCGATCCATCTACAGTAATTATTAGCTAAAACATTTTCAAATCAAAGTGAAAAACTGTAATCGTAATTTTTTCTCCAATAAGCAGACAAAATTCGGGCTATAGAGGGTTAAAATATCGCACGAAGCAAAATTACAAGGCTTAACATTCAATATTAGGTCTTGTATAGTGTAAAGATACACGAAACGTTGACATGAAATAGTTATATCCATTGTCGCTATTCGAGTTGCTTTATTATTTAATTAACCCTTTCGCTATTATGGTCGACTATATTCACTGCTCACGAATCAACTTCTGTATACTATGAGCGACTATAGTAGCTCTATCATTGGATGTTACGAGCAAGTATAGTCATCCAATGGATCGCATTTATATTTGCAAATTGTAGTCCTACAATCGGGAAAAACAATATTTATTGTATGCGTACATGATAAATTAAATGATTTAATATATAGAAGCACAAAGAATCGTTATAGTGAGATAACGTATCACACGCGACCCCTACTATGGCCACGTTTTTCGACAGAAACCTCCGTAGCGAAAGAGTTAAAAATAGTGTGGTATAAAATATAATAAAAGGTTTATTTGGAAGTAATATACAAAGATAATGGTACGGCGCGTTCTCTTCCGTGTCTAGTGGCGAACTCCTCGCCCTGCGTAAAAAAGCTATCGGCGTTCCCGCTGCCGATTGCCGTTTGTTTTCAAACACATACACGCATGCACACACACACACACACACACACACACAGCCACGCTTGGCGCACCACAATAGGAATTTGCATAAAAATCTGCAATCTACTAATAAAACATCGAACTAAGCAAGCATCGCTTTAACACTAGAACTACCGAACTGGTCAAAATGGCTGGTTCGTAATTTCTTATAAAAATTTTATTTATTTACAATGATATATTTTTGGAGATTTTCTATGACTTTTTGTGAAAAATATATGCAAAGAATATATTTACCCTTGTTGTTGTATAACAGCAAGAATCGTTATAGTAAGACGGTG
>SMSQ01024743.1:25359-36271 GCA_019453375.1 Ctenoplectra terminalis | reverse complement strand
TATAGACGCGAACAAAATTGTGGTCAGTTAGTTTATTTCAATTGTAAAGTGAAAATTTTTAATTTGTTTCAATTAACGAAGATGTACAGTTGCTCGCAAAATTGAGCGTTACGTTGGTAACGAAAATCGATGGGAAAATGAATGAAACATAGATATTTTTGTACATTAATGCAATTTTATATAAATTCGGAAATTTTGCAACATAGTTTAACGAACAAATGGGACCTTGAAGCAAAGCTACGCGAAGAATGGGAGAATACTTCCTCATTTCTCGTCGAAAAATTAATTCCATCCATGAGGCGATGTTTGCAGGCAGTAATTGATAAATGTTTCGCAACGAAATACTAATATGTTATATTAAATAATAATGTCATAAATATCCATGTGTATGCTCGATTTTGTCCTACTGAAATAGCGACATTTTTATATTTTTGTATTTTCAGTTTGGTATAATCAAATAGTCAATGTTATTCAAAAAATTTTTTATGAATTGTTGCCTATTGGAATAAATATATATTGCGTTATTGTATTAAAATATCTATATTTTCGTTTATTTTCACACCGATTTTCGTTACCATAAGTGTACACTCAATTTTGAGAGTGGCTGTATATCTTCATCGACGATTACGAAACTGACCCCAATTAAAAAATGATATTCGTCGTATATATAATGCGGAATCGTTTTTAAAAAATAGTTGAAAATTGAACCGGTGGCAATGGCGTCGAGAAAGTACTGCTATAATTAAAACATTATTAGAAAAGAATTATCAAAAATTAAACATCGAGAGAAATAATTTATTCAAACAACTTTAGTAAAATTTTAATTTTGAACACATTTCAATGCTACTATTAAGTAAGTACTGCTATAATTAAAACATTATTAGAAAAGAATGATTAAAAATTAAACATCGAGGGAAATAATTTATTCAAACAACTTGAGTAAAATTTTAATTTTGAACACGACATTTCAATGCTACGATTATTCATAAAATACAAATATTAATATTCACATTAACAAAATATCTGTCAAATATTCACCGACGAGTACAGTGTTTGAACATTTCTTATTAAAAACTTTATTCAACAATGATTACATACAATCATTAACTAATTTACTTAACAGTACAGGAATTTACATTCTTCTTTATCTCATAAAAATTTCACACGATCAAATCAATAACTATACAAACTTAATCCCAGAGGTTGGACCTATCATATCAAAAATTAGCGAATCTCTTCGTCGAACTGTTTAATACTCAACGAGGACATCAATAGCCCTGACCGTTTTCAGCAGCAAATAAATCGCGAATAAATCATCTCCCTTGAGGCAGGGCTACGTGTCCGCGTTTAAAATAACCGATTCGGACGCAATGAAGTGGCCAAGTGATTAATTACGCGTGCCAATCCCGAAATCGTTAAACCGAGGTGTCGAAACGATAATTACTGTCACGGTGACGTTGCGACGCATAAACCGCAAGGTAGAGAAGGCCCAACGGAAAGAGCGAGCAAAGTCACAACGAGGACACCACTCCTCGGCCCTCCGAGGAGTCTATACGCGTATACACTTACGTGAATGTACACGCGTACCGCTCTCGGCATACAATGCATCTCCTTGGCCCGCGCCCCTCCCGGAATCCTGATCTTTCGGTTGAACCGACGTATTACTTATTTATTAGGACCGTGCCCGGGTGGTCCGCGACATGACGGAATCGATTACGCGAATTCGCGGAACTGGCCTTCCTGGCCCGAGTCCCTTCGGAATTATGCTTCCACTCCTTCAGATTCGGCTCTCTTCTCTTCTCTTCTCTTCTCTGCCTCCTTCTTTGGACCCTTTCGTTTCTCCATCTTCTTCCGTCCGTCCCATATTCGCGATTCCTCTCCTTTTCTTGCAGACCTCCTTTCAACCTTTTTCAAACTCATATATATATTATATGCACATATATATACCCACCCTCGTTCTTCTTTTCTCTCCCTTTCTCCGTCTCTGTCGCTCGTACATCGCTGTCCCTGTTCAACCGGCCGGTAGAACGTCCATCCGGGACCCCGCTCGACGTTAACGTTCGGCTTATTATGTAATCAGAATAACAATAATTGTTTCGGAACTTTCGACTACTCATCAATCCGGGTGACAGCCGATTGCCCGCAGCTACGTGTAGGCATCGCTCGTTTAGCGATCCGTGGATAAGGATCAGAGGGCGGTAGGTTTCGGAGAGCACCGAATTATCTCCGCTTTTGCGAGCTTTATCGGCAGGACCGGCATCGAGGAGGAGATATTGGGAATGGTTTTCTCGCGAGTTATGGCCTTCTCTCGTTCTCGGCGAGTACTAGAGGATGGAACGGGTCCCTGAGTGCCCGCGGAGGAAATTATTACGTCGATACTCTCAGGCTTGGATGGACAAATTTCCTCCGTGACTTTGGCCCGACGTAGGTGACAATTACACACGATCGCGCGCCTGGGTCTCACCGATGTCTAACTTGGAACGATTCTGTGTACTTATTAACAGTAAAATTGTCGACGATTAAGGTATACATATTTGTAGCAAAGAAATTATAGTGATTCATATTTGAAAAAATAGGTGACTCGAGAGAAACGAATCTTTAACCATATGTTTTATAGAAATTGATGGAAGATACTTAGAAATGCGTGTTTAAAAATTTAGAAAATTTTCGTGAAAAAGTAAGACCGTTTTGTCTCATTTATATTTGAAAAAATAGGTGACTCAAGAGAAACAAATCTTTAACCATATATATTATAGAAATTGATGGAAGATACTTAGAAATGCGTGTTTAAAAATTTAGAAAATTTTCGTGAAAAAGTAAGACCGTTTTGGTAGTTTTAGTGTTAATTTATTAACCAATTAATAGCTGCTGTTGCGTAAACGCAATATTAAACTTCAATTAATTTTTTTAACAAGGGAAAATGTAATAGGTTGCTTCATATTTGTCTTAATTGTGTCCATAAATTATTATAAAGACGTAACACATTTTTTTTGCCAATAAACAAAATTTTTTTTTGTATTTCATTAATTTTCTCAAGTCAAGAAATGGGAAGAGAATATTGGACGTATCATTGTAGAATGTTTAGAGAAATTTAGAAGATGTAGACAATGTAAAAGTTAAATAATTTATATATGTGACAAATGCAGGTTTAAAGGTACATTCAGCATGTTTGAGTGCTTATTATAATGAATAATTATTTAATTTTGTATAACGTTTTAAGCCGTTGAAGCGTACACTCAATATTTTGTTTTGAGGTTGCTACATTCTAAATTTCATAAAATTTAATTCAAATGTCTTAATTCTGGCGTTTCAATTAAAAATAAATAATATAGATTACTCTAAAGTTTTTATTTTAATACTTGACTGATAAAAGGTTAATGACTATTTCAAATTGTGTTAATTATTTTATAATATTTTGTTAACACAATTGAAGGCTTTAGAGGATAAAAGGGGTTATGTATCTTTTTTTTTTCTTTTTTTTGCGTGTAAAAGTTGAGTTTGCTTAGTGAATAAAAAGAGTAGGTATGTGGAGTTCTTTAAAATAGAAATAAAATTTTAAAAATACTAACTGGGTGAAGCTGTGTTATTTAACTCAATTAAAAAATATAGGAAAATTAACGTAACACCTTCCCCTTCTTTAAAGCCTTCAATTATTTCGAATAACCTCTATTTTCCATCAATAATATATTTTTTGAAACCATACAGTAGATTGATAATTATCGCTGAAGCTGCATTTTTGTCATTTTACCAACACAAAGTAAATTATAAACACGTATATATTTGTATCTCACGTGAACAGGATTGTTGCAATGTATAAAACAACTTGTAACTCATTTACAAAAAATTCATTTATTCAATGATTCTTGACAATCATTTAAATCTCGTCGTTGGAATATTTAATTAGATTCAGTTTTGATCTATTCGATATACTTTACGATTTTAAATATCTCCACTCGCCGTCGACTAAACAATAGGAACGTATCTAACGTAACAAAAATCGCAACATATTAAAACTCTTAAGCTCTCTCTTGAAACAATTTCACCAATTATTTTTTCTCTCCCTTTTATTTATCTTTTAAATAATATCCTAAGCGCTAAAAATATAAGTTAACGATATACAATAATACAACTAAAAACTATATATATAAAAAAAAAATGTCTACTCGTAGTACCATACTTAATAAAAAAAAAAAGGTCGCGATACACAATGTACAGCAAACACGGGTTGAGGGGGATGAAAGAGGGTCAAGAAACAACACCATGAACGTTGCAATTGTATGTACAGTTTTTATTTGGGGTTAATATAGTAATTCTCGTAATCAGGGCGGGTGAATACGATTGGGTCGTGTACGTGTGTGTATGTGTACGCGTGTATCGTGTCTTTAGTCCGAAGAGTGAACGTGGGGTTTAGGTAGCTAGCCTCGTCCTAGCCTCGTGTGCGCATTCACACCGTTAATTAGTCTGCAACGTTTTACGTGTTTCATAATTATTATTACCATTTTATTTTATTTTATTTATTTATTTTTTTTTTTGTCGTTTGTTCCGTTCGTCGTTTAATCTCTCTTGTAAATACTTCATCTAATTTAATTACGTACGTAATAATTCGATTAATCAATAAATCCGTAATAAATCCGTATAAACGTTGAATCGTGTGCGTGAGTGAACTAGTGGCGCCGATCCTGTCGTAGGATCGGCTAGGAAGTCTCTGTAGTAACCAGCGGTAAACGTATCACAAGTCATGTAGCAATCATTTATGCATTATCGGCACGAGTGTTCAAGAATCGAGGCTAATTCGCGCGTCATCTCTCTCTCTCTCTCTCTCTGTTTCTCTCTCTTTCTCTGTCATTAACGTTTCCTCTCTTTCAAGACATGTAGATTCTTGTTCGAAAACTATTCTCAGTATTTCACCGAACGACGAGTACCGGTGCTTCTCCGCTTCCTCGTCTTAATATAGTGAAAAAAAGTCTGTCTACTGGCTGCGCGAAGGCAACGGCTGCGAGTGTATAACCCTTCTCTCTGTTTCTAGTTCTATCTTTATCCTCGCGAACGACTTTACCGTGAGTGCTGATCGATACTAATTAAATTGTACTCCACCGATCGCAGCCAATCTTTCTGGATTTACCTATTTATAGATTCCGTTTCGCGCATAAAACACGATGCATCCCTCTGTATACATATATTTATATTTATACATATATATATATGGATATATATATGTGTATATATATATATATCGTGTATGTATATATATAATATCTATACGCGGCTAACGTTCGGCACGAAAAAAGTCTTGTCTCGCATATTTTCGCGGAAAGAGGCACGCGACCTCTGATCGCGTTTGTCCAATCCTGTCTGGTCAATATAAATTCGTATATTATAGCGGCTACGAGTTCTCTCTTTCGAGATTCATCCCTTTCAACGAAAACGTCGATTCTCAAACACTCGGAAATATTGTAGTTATAGCGTGGCGGCAGTGCCGAGGTGTTTACCGTTCTCCGCGGTACCACTTATGAAATAAGTGTATCGCAGGACACGCGTTACACCACGGCCCATGCGCTTAGGTAATTGTTATTGTATATCAAACTTTATAAACTGTAATACAATGTAAACCTGTAAAAAATATACTGGGTGGCGGCGGCTCTGTATAATATAATAAGTAGTATTATAATCGTTATGGTACAATTGTAATTCGTATAAATATATCGTTATATTATATTTCTGCAATGTGCGCTTCCTATCTTCATTTTTGTTTCTTTTTCTTTTTCTTTTTTTTCTCGCGTTCCATTTTCTTTCTTTTTTCGTTTTTTTCTTCTCTTTCATCGTGTATCGTAGAAATCGGCGACGCGTCAGTTGCCGATCGTATTCTATTATTTTCCTTCTGTTACATTTCGTAAGCGCTTCGTTCGTTGTACGGTAAATACGGCTCAGCACCATTTCACGTATATCTATTGCATCAGGGAACCTATATCACTTATTACGTATATATCGCCGTTCGACTTCGATCTGTACAAATTTGTCGTAAAGGAAACTATTCTCTTCCTCCTCCTTCTTCTCCTCCTTCTCTAACTGTTCGCGGTAAAAAAATTATCCCTTCTTGAAACACTGCGTGAAACGAGGATATAAATTATTTTATCACTTCTCTCGCGTATTCTTTGCAATATTTTGAAATATTTTACATGTAAAAAATTAAACGATCGCTAATTGACGAGACAACTAATAACGACGAATATAATTACTCTCTCTCTCTCTCTCTCTCTCTCTTAGGATTAAATTCATCGCAGCGTTTAAAGAGCCATTATTCAAACTAGATATACGTTATATATATCCGTGAGAACTCGTTATCGTCGGAGGAATAATATTTAGAATAATAGCAATAAAGATTAATAATTATTTCCTTCAATAAAGAGCATCGAAGGCGCAGCGTTTACCGTACTACGAATTAAACAGCGTTTAAATCTGTTATTCTCTCATGCGCTCGGGGCGAGGCTAGGGCGATTTAGGAACTACGTGACAGCACAACCGATGCAAGTAACTATTTCATCTGTTTTCTGAAGTTTTTTTTTTTTTTTTTTTTTCTTTTTTTCATTTTTCTTTTTTTCCTTTCCTGTTGCTTTATACAATGAATTCTCGGTGAAATTCGATTCGACGGTTTCTATGTCACGACCATTGGAACCCGGTCAAAAGTAACCGATGGAATGTTTCTTGCCCGTGTCGAGTGAAAAGCCGCGAATCTTCCAAACAAAATCGGGGAAAAAGAATATCAATTGTTTTTTTTTTTTTTTCTTTCGTTTAAATCGAACCAATCGAAGGAATCTCTTTTTTCTTTTTTAACTTCGACGAAACACCTGTTTTTACCATTGATCCGCGATAACAAGTATCGACAGTCGATAACACCGCGACGGAGCAAAGAATCGAAACGTTCGATGCGCCATCTCCCAACGACGACGCGCACCCCCCCAATACACTGATACACTTTTGCACTCGATGCACGGAACTTCGGAAACTTTCGCATACTTGCCACATTATTATATTGCACGACGACACAGAAACCGTGTGTCTTATGTACTCACTTTCTCTCTCTCTCTCTCTCTCTCTCTCTCTCTCTATCTTTCTGTCTCTCATCCTTTCACTTCGGTTTCCTGTCTCTCTTCTTTCGTTCAAAATTTTTAATCCTCTTTCTCCCTCTCAGGCATACGTCGCAAACAGTCTCTTGTTCTCAATTAATTCTCTCACCCTCGCAATTTTATCATGTCCCATCTTTCTTCTCGCTCGATTAAAGGTTGTATCCGAAGAACAATATTCGCGTTGCACAATTATCGATAAATATATATAATATATATATGTATGTATGTATATATTACGCATAAATAATCGATTGCGCGCTCTTTGATCCTATATACAAGTGTAGTTTCGTGTAAATTAAAAATAATTATTTTTCGGAGGCGTATCTCTCTCAAACACACACTCTCTCTTTCTCTTCCTCTTTCCCTCGCGCTATCATACTCGCACGCTCTCCCACTCTTTCTCTCGACAAGTAAATAATACTTTTCATTCTTCTTCTTGTTCGTATTGTTCACTGTTTTATTTTATTTCCTTTTTTTTCTTTTCTTTTTCTTTTCTCTCCCGTTTATCGGATAAAATCGTACTATCTCATTCTCGTATTGTAGGAACTTAAGATGGTGACTTCGGCTTCGGAGTCCCAGAAAAATCAAAGTATTTAGTTTGTCGTATTTGTGCCTTTCAGTATTTATGTATAACTGTACCCCACAGCGGTAATGTATCATCAATTGTAACAGTGTTATACATTATAGTGGCGATCGCGGCAGCGATGGGTCAAAAAATATCATGTAGCGACGATCACGATCGTGATAATGCCGATAATGACAACGATGATAATGACAATATTAAATGAATTACGACGGCAATGCAATGATAACAATAGTAATGACAATAATTTCTACTTAAAGACTAACGAATAAGGGGATGACGAGCAACAGTGCTCGAGAATAGGTGTCGCGATAAAAATTCGAGAAACGATATATCAAAGAAAGAAGGTAAAAAAAAAAGAAATATTCCAAGAAATCTGTTTCGTTCCGTTACGCGCGTTTCCGCGATCGAAAATATTTTCCTTCGCGAACCGTTTCGCGTCGATAAAATGTTTTCTTACTTGACTTAATTAAATGTTCGCCGCGCTATGGAAAAAAAAATAGGAAATATTAAAATGGACAGCTAGGAGAAAAAAAAAAAACTTAACGTATCAGGCTGAAAAAATAGTACATCGCTGCGAGCTCGCGGAACGGAACAAAGCAGATTCCTCGAAATGCCTTCTTTTTTTCTTTTATCCTTCCTTCACGTCACTTGGGGTCCCTATTAAAAATCAACTTACGCCATAAGAAACATCCGACACGTAACGCGCACAACTTTCACGGAAAACGCATTAGCGAGCTACTAAAATTAAGGATACCGCAATAGAGCTAATGATATGTCACGATCGCGTTTTATTCGCAGCGATCGTAAGCGGCGCGGTCGAATCGATCCTTCTCGATCGATACGGGTTATCTAATGCGTAATATTAATAGTAGCGTTGATAGTGTCGATATTAACCGTAACGTAAATAATAATATCAATAATAATAATAATAATATTAATAATAATAAATACAATAATAATATCAATAATAATAATAGCGGAACCGCGTAAAGAATCAGTAATCGCGTCGATGTGTGCGTGTAACAAACGACAATCGCAACGATGGTATTTATTTTCCCCATCGTTCGAATACAACCTTTCGCGTTCTCTTCCACCCTCCCTTGTCAATTTTCCCTCTGTCACTTGTGCGTGTGCGTACCCAAGATCTTTAACAACGAATCAATAATTATTTATCGGTCAACCCTTATTAACCGGTTATCGAGCCCCAATCGATAATTCAACTAACTTGTACTACGCACAATAATTATCCGTACGTTTCGCGGTAATAAAGTAACCAATCGATACGCGCTTCTTTCGTTCTCACTTTTCATTCTTCTCTTTTATCTCTCTATTTACACCCTATGTGACAATGACAATGTTTTCCCGATGCCATTCGCGTGAGTTACGTGTACGTGTAGTACGTGTGAATACCCGCGCGTGTGCGCGTGTGTCCGTGTTACGTGTTATTATGTGTGGTGTACAAGTGCCCGAGTACGTGTTTTCTTTTCTGTTTTTCTTTTTTTTTTTTTTTTTCATATCGCGTGTAGAGTGTGTACTTAACGTGTGTCCCTTTCATGCAGCTTCCGAGTCTCTCTTTCTCTCTCGCGCGCGCAATCGTACTCGCTGTCGTCAGAGATCATTTTTCGCGTCTCGCGTGTCCTCGACTTGCTCGATCGTTTACGTTTTTTCTCCCCGAAAGAAGAAAAAAAAAAAATAAAATAGAATAAAAATAATAAAAAAAGAAAAAATGGAAAAGAAAGAAACGGAAAAACTGTTCGTGGTCGATCCCGGCTTTCTCTCAAGGGGGCTCGAGACACGCTCGAATATGTTTCGCGATCAGGGGCGGGTTCGAAAGTCGGTACTCATTCTTTTAAAGGCTTACGAACAACGAAACAGGCGTAAGTTTTCTTTTTCAAGAGCGTCTAACTAACGTACAGATCCACATTTTTTTTTTTTCATTTTTTTTTTCATTTTTTTCTTTTTCTTCATTTTTCCCCCGTTAACTGCAAAATAATACTGAAGTCTGCACATGGTGCCTATCACATATGTCTATTACGTAGTCTCTTCTTCACAGTCGCTCCAGTACTCACGCGCACAATCATCCGCACACCCTTTTCTCTGTTCTTATTAATCGTTACATACAATTACAACTTGTGTTCCAGAGAAAAAATGTCTTTTCTTTTTTTTTTTTCTGTTTTTCTTTTTTTTACCTGTTCCACGCATTCCCTATATTTTCTCGCTAGCACTTCATTAGCTTACTCGCTCTTCTCGTCAACAGAGTGGATAAAAAATTGTTAAAACCATTTTCTACGTGGTCGTACCGCTTCGAGCGTCTCTCTTTTATTTTTACGTTCAACCGTTTGCATTTCTGACAAAATTGTATTTTCTTTTTTCTTTTTTTTTTTTTTACTTTATTTTTCAGAAAACTAAAACATAACGGTACACATCTACGCGCAGACCTTTATAGAAATGTTAACAATATTTGTCGTTTGGTCAATGTAGCTTGTTACCGTTAGTAATTAAAAACGAGAACTCGATAGACGACTATTTGTATATAAAACATACAAAATTAAGAATCGTTAACTCGAGTTGATTCGAAGAAAGTTATCGTTACCGTTTTATCAATTAAACGATTAAAGTGTACGGAAAAAATATTACAGCTGTACGATACAGTTATTTATATACGATATATAACGAGACAGAACGAGCGGTATGACCCGTCGANTTTTTTTTTTTTCATTTTTTTTTTCATTTTTTTCTTTTTCTTCATTTTTCCCCCGTTAACTGCAAAATAATACTGAAGTCTGCACATGGTGCCTATCACATATGTCTATTACGTAGTCTCTTCTTCACAGTCGCTCCAGTACTCACGCGCACAATCATCCGCACACCCTTTTCTCTGTTCTTATTAATCGTTACATACAATTACAACTTGTGTTCCAGAGAAAAAATGTCTTTTCTTTTTTTTTTTTCTGTTTTTCTTTTTTTTACCTGTTCCACGCATTCCCTATATTTTCTCGCTAGCACTTCATTAGCTTACTCGCTCTTCTCGTCAACAGAGTGGATAAAAAATTGTTAAAACCATTTTCTACGTGGTCGTACCGCTTCGAGCGTCTCTCTTTTATTTTTACGTTCAACCGTTTGCATTTCTGACAAAATTGTATTTTCTTTTTTCTTTTTTTTTTTTTTACTTTATTTTTCAGAAAACTAAAACATAACGGTA
>SMSQ01024743.1:0-24470 GCA_019453375.1 Ctenoplectra terminalis | reverse complement strand
TTTACCATTACTTTTACAGTTTAATATGTTAGCTTTTTTTTTTTTCTCTTTATCTATCGTAGATTTGTCTGTGGCTATCCCTGATGTGTTAGTTACCCTGCGCTTCCGTCTGGTTGTCGAAATATTGTTGCGAAATTGTGGTCTACGATTAAAATTTCATCATTTGTCCCGTGTGTTTTAATACGAATTTTGTTCCTCTTTGTATTTCTTGTTTCATTTTTCTCCTCCTTCCCTTTTTGTTCTTGTTTATTTATTTGTTTCTTTTTTTTTTTCCCTTGTTTTCGCTCGCCGAGCAAGGTTCGCGTTTCGGAGCTCACCAAGATTTACGATCGAACGGATCACCGGGAAAGACGCACACAGTTTCATCTTTCCACCGGTTAACTCGCGGGTTTCGAGACTTCGCTTCGAGCTTTCCAGCGACTCAACCGGTCGATTGTCCGTACACGTAACAACCACGTCGTTCTGCTCGAGCCTTCGAGTCACGTTTTAAAAAAATATCGCGTAAAAAAGGAGAAGAAACGGAACGAGTGTCAGCGAACAGGACGAAGCGTTACTATCGATCGAGGAAACAGTTACATATTTACAGATCAACGTATCTTCACGCTGGATATTGCACCGATTCCCGAGAGTAACGCGTACCAGGTCAACTTGTAGCCACGATACTTCCGGGGCAAGAGGAAAAAGAGAGAATCTTGGCAAGCTCAACGATACCCTGCGTGTGATTATTATGTCAATCCCCCCCCCCCTTAATCCCGATCGTAACACGATTTAACGAATCGGCGCAATTTGTTGGGTTGTTGCAGGCGTTTTTTTATCGCTTTCGGAACCCGATCAGGGATCAACGCAAACGGCTCGCGCGAAAGTGACGTTATGTATGTATATCGGTTTAAACTCAATAATATTCCTCGGTTAACATCGGTTGAGTAGTATAAAATAAAGCTCAATTGGAAGCTCGTTTGAACGCGCTTCTGGGGGCAGCAAGGACTAAGATACGAGGTACTACATGCTTGGTCAACGTTTCATTAACTGTGGAAACATCGTCGGCAATGAATCACGGTGGAATAACATTCGGCAACTGTCGATCGGTAAATAGAGTTATAGCTATGATCGCAAAAATAGAGATTGGCGAGAGGTAAAAAATAATGTATCGGGTGTTGTACATGATTGTCAAACGATTAACGGTCGTTCAACGCGACAGCCTGCTGCCTCCGAGCGCGTCTTAGAACAAGTATCTTAACAATCTTCGTATCAAACTATTGTTTAAGTCTTGTAACCTTACCTCGTGTACATCACAGGCCACAAGGATGTTCAAAGTAGAAAGCGCGTGTCTCTGTCTCTCACTATATCTCACGTCACTTTCCCGTCGAGAGGTCTGCGATCCAAAAGCAGTAGCGGAGTATGAGCTTTTTCGAACGATTTCATTCTTTCTTTCTTTCTTTCTTTTTTTTTTTCCCCTATTTCCACATACAGCAGCCATCGCATTTTTCCCAGCCATTTTACAGTACTATTTGGTATGATCGCTCTTGTAGCAGGAACTATTTATAGTGATGATACGAGAGTTGTGTGTCTCGCCCACCAGCGAAAGTCTCCGCTTCGAAGCACCTTGTTGCATCCTTATTAGCCGGAGCGTGGATCACTTTTCGGTCAAGTTCTTGCAAAGCACGTGTAGGGGAACGAGCACCAGAAAAGACACCGTCGATGACACTTCTTCTCTCGAGCTGTCTCCGAACGAGCCACTAATTTAACCAAGAAGACACGGAGCTGAAGAAAACGAGACGGGTATCTCGAGAGAGAATTTCGCCGGCACGCTCGACCGAGTCTGGCGTTTCCCGATAGACGGACAAGAAGAGAGGGGGGGGGGGCAGGGGATGTGACGTGAATATTTTTGTTGACGAAGAAAGACGGACAAAGGAAATCGAGAGAAACATAGGAAAGATAGGAATAATGGAAGATGGTGACAGCGGTGGTGGCTTAAGCGTGGACCGAGCAGGCCGGAACGTCCGTCGAGCTTGCCCCAGGGGCTGTAAATGGTGTGATAGTCAGTCTTGTGAGAAGAGAACAGTCTCGCGGGACAATTGGAGGGGCACGCGGTGTGTCATTCCGTTGGTTTCTGTATTGACGTGTCTCGTGTACGTGTGTGTGTGTCGAGAGATCGTTAAAAGGGATGATTGGTTGGTTCAGATCGGACACCAAAGGGTCCGTGGTCCTTCAACGAGGATGATGATCGGTATGTGACCGCGCATACCTATGATATAACGCGTAAAACAATTCTCTTCTAATCCGAACCATTTTGCTGAAGTAGCGCGGGCGCCGATTGGGGCGGTTGCGGTTGCAGCGACTCGTGATGATGATGATGATCGACCGGCGATGGCGTCCGACTGCTCCGCGTTGTGGAGAGATCGCCACCGCCGTTGCCTCCACCTCCACCGCCAGGATTCGAGGATGGTTCGAATGCCTTTTGCTCGCTCGGCGGAAGTAAATGAACCATACTAACCGGCACGGGGAACGCCGCGGCGGCAAAGTCGGGAAAGAAGCCCTGCGGTAGGTTACCGCCGAGCAACGAGTGATGAGGAAATCCACCATCGTCGCCCGGATGCGGTGGTAGACCGGCAAGCGGATGGGTCATTTGCGTGGGCGGCTGGACGGCCTTAACGTTGTTGTTGAGCGAATTCATCACCACTTCGCCCGTCGTCGCGCCCGTGCAGTCCCTCCTCAATTGCTCGAGTTTCAAACTTTTTCCGTATTTACCTCGCACGTACATCAAAAGGCTGTTGTACGGTATACCGAAGATCCTGCTCGCCTGAGACGTGGTCATTTTCTTGTTCCAAACGTGTTGAAGCGCCTCGGTCAGCTCCGCGTTTGTCCACGATCTAGGTGGTCCGCCTCTGGGTGCGCTGTGTTGACCTTTCGGCCTTCCAACGGGTAATCCTCGACTACCGTGATCGCCCCATCTGCGCGGCGTGTCACCGTCGCCTCTGTGTTTCTTTGGCTTTTTCCCCGGATGATGACCGCCGAGGCCCGCCGCACCGAAAAGTCCGTGAAGCGTCTCCGGTTTAAAACTATCGTGAAGATCCGCCAAAAGGGAACCCCTGTCGAGAGCACCTGCGTGAGGAAACAGTCCACCGCCTAGAGACGCGACACCGTCCAACGGGAACATCGTCGTGACGGAGCTTCGTCGCGGCGTCAACGGAGATTCCTGTTGCTGCTGTTGTTGCTGCTGTTGCTGTTGCTGATACGGATGCGTTCTGTTAGGCCCGTGCGGACTGCCATCCCGTGGATGATGACCCTGAGGCGGAGGTGGCAGTTGGCTCTGTGGATGATTCGGCAACCACTGGGCCGCCAACTGGCCCAGGCTCGTCAGGTACTCGCTGTGATGATGCGGCGGCGTCAGCGACAAAGCCGACATGGTCGGTAATCCTGCCGCAGCCGCCGCCGCCGCCGCTGCTGCCGCAGCAGACGGAATATCTTGGAGGGAACCGTCAGGGTGTAGCAGACTGGTGCCGGTTAACGGTGATCCCCTTGGACTACTCGCCGCCTCGCTGCTCTCCGCTTTAACGTGATGTTGCTCGACTCCGCTGGGTGACAATGATCTCTTCATCGAGAGATTCTCCGCCATATCTTCTTGTTGTTGGTTATGCAAGCTCGACGAAGACTGTTGGTGATGCTGTTGGTGTTGTTGTTGGTGTTGCTGCTGCTGCTGTTGCGACTGTTGTTGATTACCGCTCAGATTCAATCCGCTCGCTGGCGGACTGAGACTTGGCGGTGGATGGGGTCGACTGAGATCTTGCGGCACTAGCTCGCCGGATCTTCTTCGCGGGCGTGCCTGTTTCCGCCGTGGCAAAAGCGGCGATCCGCAGCTCTCTCTCAACTCGCGTATCCCAAAGTTCAAGTGACCCATGTGCGGTAACCTGTCACGATGGTCCCTCGCAGGGTGAAAAATAGTGGGTGTCGTCACCGGCGCTGGTTCCCGCGTGGACGGCGGTGCCGTGCTTTCCGACGCGTTGTCATCCTCCTCGGGTGTGCCCTGTCTGGCGCCTTCGGGCGTCGATGGCTCGCCTAGGAGAAGATCGGCGGTCGGCGTCTCCGGCGGTGACGTTGGCCTCGGTTCCGACGACGCTAATCCACGCACCTGTAGACTCTCCGCGGCTCTCATCAGTCCTGGAAGTTCCTCGCGACCGACTCTAACCTCGCCACGGTACATAAAGTCGATCAGCGCCGCTACTTCGTGACCGGGAAAGTCCTTTAGCACGATCACCGGATGTTTGCAGGGGTGCTCCGCAAATATCCTCTCGAAGAATGGACTGGAATGCAAACGTTCTATTTTAGTTTAACATTTTCTAATTATTCGTTGGATTCGATTGATTGCTAAGGTTGCTCGGTTAATAAGTATTTAATTTTGGGATAATTAATCGTAGGATAGATATGTTAGATGAGGGTCTCGATGGTATGGTTGGTTGTAGTTCAACGGTGAATTTGAAGCTTGTTACCTGTAATTTAGGTGGCGAATAGAAAAAGTAAATTGGAATTTTAAGTAAAAATTAAGCAAGTAAATATGAATTTAGATGGAGCTATGTAGAAGTGTTCTTTGTTGTTTTGTGTGCCTCATCAAGCATTTCGCAAGATCAAAGCAGTGTAATTTGAAAATCATTTTTAGGGCTACGATTCTTTTAAATTCTTCGTTGTTCTGTTCTGTCTTATCATTTCTATAGAAAGTTTTGTCATAATGTTAATGCAACAACACGCGGGTGGTTGTACATTATATTTGGCTGTTATGTAAAATATTAATAATTCATAAGTTAAGAAATATACTGCAAAGGGACTCGTTTAGCATTCTATGTGTTTTCAGGATACATTTTTTCGATATCTCCATTAATTTACACATACTTAGAATCTGCTAAAAAATGATATGCATTTTTTATATCAACCCCATTAATTTATACTTGCTTAGAATCTGATAAAAAGTTATATACATTTTTTATATCAACTCTATCAATTTACATTTGCTTAGAGTCTGTTAAAAAATTATATACATTTTTCTGTATCAATCTCATTAATTTACATCTGCTTAGAATTTGTTAATAAAAATTATATACATTTTTTATATCAACCCTATTAATTTATACTTGCTTAGAATCTGATAAAGAGTTATATATATTTTTTATATCAACCCCATTAATTTACACTTGCTTAGAATCTGTTAAAAACTTATATACATTTTTTATATCAACTCTATTAATTTGCATTTGCTTAGAATTTGTTAAAGAAGTATATACATTTTTTATATCAATCCCATTAATTTACATTTGCTTAGAATTTGTTAATAAAAATTATACACATTTTTTCAATATCTAACCCATTAAATTACATTTTAAAAATTTATAATCAAATATCATCCCCTTTAAGCGATTACGATATCTTCGCTGCTGTCACTATACACCTTATAACATTGAAAAATAAAATGACACGGTTGTCCTATACACGTATGCGTTTTAAACCATCGTTTTCTGTTGTGCCTCTAGGTTCTTTTATTTCTTATAAGACGATTATGTTTGATTTACTCTGCCATTATCAAACACGCAACCCCTATTTAAAACGAGAACCGAGTATGCATAATCTTTACGATGCTTAAAAAGGAGTTTGCAAACTGTACGAACTATGCGTTTATTTACAGTGTCTTAGAATTGCTTTAAAATCGTAACCAATTTTTAATCGAATTTAATAAATGTTTTTTTCTTTCTTTAATATAATATCGATTCTGTAGCATTAGTCATATTTCAGTGTTAAATTATTTATTTCAAATATGAATAATCCATTGCTTCGTATATCATATATTAATAATTGTGTGATGATTGATTTTTTATGGAACACAATATTTTATATTATTTTAACATTAAAAGATTCTACAAACGTGATTAAAAAAAATATCGATCTCTTATGGAAAAAATTAATAAATATTTTCTAAATATTATATAATCGTGATACTGCTAATACCACAGATTAAAATGCTGGATATTTTATATTATTTTAATATTAAAAGATTCTACAAACGCAATTAAAAAGAACATCGACCTCTTAGGAAAAAAATTCATAAATATTTTCTAAATATTATACAATTTATGGTACTGATAATACTATGGATTAAAATTCTCGATATTTTATGAAAGACAATATTTTATATTATTTTAACATTAAAAGATTCTACAAATGCAATTAAAGAGAATATCGATCTCTTAGGGAAAAAATTAATAAATATTTTCTAAATATTATATATTTATGGTATTGATAATACCACAGATTAAAATGCTCGATATTTTTTTTCAAAGAAATCACAAAATTTTTACCAAATTTCAAGCGGTAGTCCTGTGAACTCTGCTACGACCCGCAGATTTTCTTTGACTTAATCGCGTTCTCACTTCTCAGCAAACTTTTCTAATTTTCAGCGAAACTTTTAACATAATACGAAGCAACCAGAAACACAGATATTGATAAGAGCTCTCTAACAATTGTTTTAGAATTAGAAAAGTTTAAAAAAAAAAATAAGAAGACGATTAGGTCGGAAAGATACCCTAGATTCAGGATTAAATTTTATTGCTCGCGTAAAATACTTTTTTTCCTAATAAAAATAGCGACCGTTGAAACAAAAATTAATTTACCCTGTTTCACGAAATCGGTTTCATATTTGGCGGATAAAAAAACGTATACAGCAGAACGTCGATAGTCGCAACCTTGATAGTTTGCAAACTAATTATAGTCCTGTGCTTACAAGGGAAGTTTAGCAACTGGAAAATTCAAAAAACATTTAAACTTTGCAGAAATGTAACTCGAGTGAAGTCAATGACGAAATTATTTATTACACATTTCTTGTTTCTGTAATGAAACGGTTTCAGGGGTAAAAATACTCCCTCAAAATAATTGAGTTCTCGTAATATCGTAAATATTTGCGGAACCGTACACGATATGTCAAAAAAGTTAAATTTAAAGTTGTGTAAACTTTATTGTGAAGGTACCAAATTTTTCCATACATTAGTTTAGCGTACAATTACGTACAGCGAGTGTAAAAAGCGTTCGTATAATCAACAATTTGAACAGAAGCTTTGTGGAACTTCTTTTATTGTAAAAAAACTATACACATATTCTTTGAAACGTCTGGAACAAATGTCATTAACCCTTTGAGCTCTGTGGATGCATATGAGACGTAAAAGTCAAGTTCGTTGCTTTTAACCTTCCTACTCTGTTCGAGTCTATGTGAGTCGATCTTTTTTTCTTGTTGCTGCAATTTTATTATTTTTTTATTTTTTTATTTTTATATTTTATTAAGTCTGGCGAAAGTTATTGATGTGGACCATGGACGCATATATGCGTTTGATAAAAGTTTTCAGAATAGACTAAAGGTGCATACACGCGTTTCTCAATTTTTTCGACCTCTCGCGTAGTATTAGGTTGGTGCATATGAAATGTCGGGTTTTTTTTAGCAAATAACAGTAACCTCGTGTCACTTTTTGATCTTGCTAATTTAGAAAATGTGATGTAACACCATGGAATGATTAATATTCATTGTTAGAGCAAGTTCTTTTGATGTTCGACGCGAATTATTTTCCATCGGTGCTTTCAATACATCGTTATCCACTGACGCTTCGGTTCTACCGCGTTACTCATTTTATAGAGAAATTTGTAAAACGGAATTTTGCGAATTAACGGTCGACTTTCCTCTCGTTCACAATATTCTGTCTAAACGCTCCGTTTATGTGATTTTTGCAGCATTATCGTCAAATTTGTGCTCGTATAAGAAAATTGTACGAATGTCAACAAGATTTATACTTGGAATAAATGTTTAAAAAGTGGCTAAAATGCACAATTTGTTTCGAACATAACACGACTCTGATAATAGATAAGCGAACTGTATAAAAGGTTGTTTCATAAACAATCATACGGTGGAAAGAGGAATACAAATATTTACATGTAATCAAAATCCGGCATTTCATATACACAAACCTAATAGTTTTACGATTAACTCTTCGCGCCGATTCTGGTTAAAATACAATGAAAAGACACAATATTTATGATAAAGTTCAATTTTAGCTTTAACTGTAATTTAAATTTACAGTGTTGAAAATTAGCGAATACAAAATACGTGTAATATTTCAATACTTTGTATTTGACGGAGTGTCAAAGACGTGAATAACTATTAGTAATATATATGAAGATTGAAGAAATCGTAAGTCAAGGGGTTAACACGTTAACTTGTTAATAATTTGAATTTACAAGATTGAAAATTAGGAAATACAAAATACATGTAATATTCCAATACTATGCGTTTGACAGAGTATCAAAGACGTGAATAACTATTGCTAATATGCATGAAGATTGAAGAAATCGTAAGTCAAGGGGTTAACACGTTAACTTGTTAATAATTTGAATTTACAAGATTGAAAATTAGGAAATACAAAATACATGTAATATTCCAATACTATGTGTTTGACGGAGTGTCAAAGACGGGAATAACTATTGCTAATATGCAAGAAGATTGAAGAAATCGTAAGCCAAGGGGTTAATACGTTAACTTGTTAATAATTTGAATTTACAAGATTGAAAATTAGGAAATACAAAATACATGCAATATTCCAATACTATGCGTTTGACCGAGTGTCAAAGACGTGAATAACTATTGCTAATATGCATGAAGATTGAAGAAATCGTAAGCCAAGGGGTTAACACGTTAAGCGTTCCTGCGGACCGACGCTGAAATTCCCGTTTAGGCGTCGTTGGTTTCTGCGAACTGAGAGTATCAATTTAAAAAAATAATACTTTATAATTTATTAATTTCTCTCGAGAAAACGACTTTCCTTTGCAGGCCTCTAGAATTTTCTTCTTAGATTCTTAACGCTTTTGCGACCAAATGCTTTTCAATTAGTATCGCACCACACAGTCTAACGGAAAGTCGACCAAAATCGGCGTGGAGTTTAACGTTATTATTTATTTGAGACGAATACGTGTGTGTTCCTTAGTAATATATCGTTTAAAATGTAAGTTTGAAGCTGTTTCTATCCTTTGCTGTATTTATTGAGTTTAGTTTTCATTTCTTGTTTTTAAGTTAAAAAATATTGTAAATTTTACTCGAAAATAATGTTCCTTCATTATTGAATTTGATGCAAAAGAATTACAATAATAATTTACTGTTAGTCGCGCCTTGCATAGTGAATCGACAGAGTTCGCGTCAGCGAGAAACTATTCAGAGCTCAATGGGTTAAGAAAGATGATTTATTTATACTTTTATTGAAAATATTAGCAGATTTTCAGAAATGGACGGAAAATATACGCTTAACAGATATTCGTACAGCCTGTGAATCATAAATCGGAGGATAAGTGTATTTTACAAATAAAAACTGTTAAACGATTATTCTCGGTTTTAATTTACCTGTTAGATAATGTCGCTTTAATTTTACGTTGAAATAAACGAATATAATTAACCCTCTATGGAACCGTGTGGCTTAAAAGTTACAAACCGATGTATCTATATTTAAAAAAAATTAATTTTCTTTAGTTATCACTGCACTATTAAATTTGATTACTGTATTACTGTAGCGACACCACGATCCATCTACAGTAGTTATTAGTTAGAACATTTTCAAATCAAAGTGAAAAACTGTAATGAATCGTAATTTTTTCTCCAATAAGCAGACAAAATTCGGCCTATAGAGGGTTAAAATAATTAGCGTCAGTTTATCTGGAGACGCTGACAATATAGGCAGCGTTCCAAATTTTAATACAATCAATAGTAATCACCATAAAATGGGACGAAAAAGCAAGGAGACCACTGAAGAAGAAAGAATACTTGTTATAAATTTACATAATAAGTGTAAAACCCTGAGTGAAATTTGTAAAATTGTAAATAGATCGAGGACCAATATCGATAATATGAAAACTCACGTCGTTTTCGGAAACTGTTTTCACCCTGAGGACTATTTCATTGCCCGGAACAAAAATGGTTTCGTTGTTAGTGTCATTTGAAGCAAAGTTCTGATACATTTATGCAAAGTTTAAAATTTTTGTTCTAATTTTTTAGTTACCGAGTCTCCTTCGTTAGTTACGAATAAACAAAACGAGAAGCGATAGTGGAAGGAGAAACTATTCCTGCTATGTAATATTTTAAGCATATACAGGATGTTCGCGGTGATTTTGGACAGTCCTTTATTTCCCTACGTGTTATAGATAAAAACAATTTATTATGAAAATTACATCGTACAAAGGGACACATCTTTTTTGGGAAGCGAATTTTCTTACTTTATTACTTAACCGTTTGAGTCCGGGGAAGCGCTATCGCGCTTCACTTGCCGTACGCCAAAAATACGGCGCAGCGCGATAGCGCTTCTCTTGTTTTGTATCGAGAATGCGAAGACGCTGCTGTTGGTAGTATACTTTACGCAATTATTGAGAGTAGTTGTAGTAATATCAGTAGCAGTTTTTATTCATTTAACTCAGTTGTGCCTTTTAACGATATAAGAATTAAAATAATATACAGTAGTAATGTAGTAAAGCCTGTGAATTGTGGTACGGTAGAAAAAATGGGTCAATGTAAAAGGATAATATAATGTTTTGACTGTAATTTTTTATAAATCATCGCCAGATCTATAAGGGCGCTATATGTAAAAAAGGAATCCATGGAATTTGTGCAGCAAAACATTTTTGTTATAAGTGAAAATAAAAATTTTTTTTTTTATCAAAAATACTTGTTACATAACAATTAGTGTTAATTATAACCATTTTCATTGTTTCCCCCCAAAAAATACTACGCATTTCATCCCGGACTTTTAGCATATGCATAAGAAAATTCTCCCGTACTCAAACGGTTAATAAGAGTCAAGAGTTAATAAAAGTCAAGTTCTTTTAAGCCTCCTACTGTGTTCGAGACTATGTGACCCGATTTTTGTTTTCTTCCTGCAATTTTTTTTATTTTTATTCTTACTGGAATCAGAATTTTTAACTTTGTTTGTCTCTATACATGCTTTAGAGTGCGTGAATAAATTCTTTACCATAGTTATCAAAAAATTGCATAATTGTGATTGTTATACAATTAACGTAAGTTTTTGTGAACACAATAGGAGGGTTAGTAGTGGTAAATAAAATTGCACCACTTCCGAAGAACACAGTTTGTGGAATATTTAGATATACTGCAAACTTTGTAGTCATACTAAATTGTATTAACGCGGATTTTTAATAGTTTTGAATAAGTTGATGCAACAGGGCTGCATTATAATGCTTCAATTGAATTTTATTAGGCTGGCCAAAAAGTTCGTGCTCGTTGTAACATGTAAATAGGAAGCGATTTTTTTATCATAAAAGGAAATATTTTTATTCCATAATGTATTGTCCATTTGAACCGCTATCTGTTATTTTTAAGATTTGAACTGAATTTAGTTGCCTTTCAAAGCGCTGGAAATTATCGCTAAAAATCGCACGAACTTATTGGCTAACCTGATACATCAATTGTTTCACAATTATGTATGATCGTCAGCTTTGGAAAAGCATTCATAGTTTGTGGTCATGGTTCCTTATTAAGACGTTGACCGATATTTTTTACTCAGGACGCCACACCGGTAGATATAAGATTTAGTAAAAATGAATCTCTCATTTTTTAATCTTCTAATAAAAATTTGTAACCTTCTATTGGACCGTGTGACTTAAAAGATACAAACTGATGTATCTATATTTTAAAAAATTAATTTTGTTTACTTATCACTGCACTATTAAATTTGATTACTGTATTACTGTAGCGACACCACGATCCATTTACAGTAATTATTAGTTTAAACATTTTCAAATCAAAGTGAAAAACTGTGATCATTCGTAATTTTTTCTTCAATAAGCGGACAAAGTTCGGGCTATAGAGAGTTAATTATCGAATAACGCCACATTTTATTTCAAAGTGTTCTCTAATCGGCGATGATGTTCAAAATTCATTAGCTCGTTCCGTGCCATGTGGGGCGCTTCAAGCTATTTGGAATTTTCATCGTAAAACGAAGAACTTTGTAAAAACTGTACACGCTTTTCTTGATAATTATGGTCTTTGTATTACTGTACAGATTGCAAAGCATACGTTAGAAGCAAAATTATTTAATCCTAAAGCGTCTAGCCTGAACGGAAAGTATCCAAAAATCAGACTGGTACGGAATTATATACAATACATTTATAAACATTTAAATCAGAGTGTTAACACGTTGACCGATACGCCGAAATCACATATTTTGCTCAGGACGACATACCGGTAGATAGAAGATTTGACAAAAACTAATCTCTCATTTTTGATCTAAAAACAAATTTTTAGTCGTGGAATAGCGCACATTTTATTTCAAAGTATTCACTAACACGTTGACTGCCGCGCGCATTTTACGCGGTTTGTCCATGGAGCCAACATAAATTTCTTATTAAGCGATCTATATTATGTTGACAAAAATAATATCTATATTTTCCTTGTATTGATAAAATTATTTTTGCATATTCCGTATGCCATTAATTTCTTCAAACCATTATAGTAACAGTGGTATTATTTAAAAATTTATCACTATCGATATTTACTCTAATTATGTATTTTACTATTGGTCGCGTCGCCGGTCACCGATGGCCCCCATGGCGCTGTAGCCAAGTGTCGACCACCGGTGGCCCCCATGACAGTCAACGTGCTAATCGGCAATGATGTTAAAAATTCACTAATTGTCAATGTTCATTCAACTTTTACAATTAGAAACATTTAAAGCACTCCGGTCACCGATGGCCCCCATGGCGCTGTAGCCAAGTGTCGGCCACCGGTGGCCCCCATGGCAGTCAACGTGCTAATCGGCAATGATGTTAAAAATTCACTAATTGTCAATATTCATTCAACTTTTACAATTATAAACATTTAAAGCACTCCGGTCACCGATGGCCCCCATGGCGCTGTAGCCAAGTGTCGGCCACCGGTGGCCCCCATGGCAGTCAACGTGCTAATCGGCAATGATGTTAAAAATTCACTAATTGTCAATATTCATTCAACTTTTACAATTATAAATATTTAAAGCACTCCGGTCACCGGTGGCCCCCATGGCGCTGTAGCCAAGTGTTGGCCACCGGTGGCCCCCATGGCAGTCAACGTGCTAATCGGCAATGATGTTCAAAATTCACTAATTGTCAATGTTCATTCAACTTTTACAATTATAATTATTTAAAGCACTCCGGTTAGCGTTGATCACCGTGGCGCTACAAGAGAAACAATCTCCAGTCACATATGACCATCGTGGCGGTCAACGTGTTAGCTGCTCACACGGTGGTGAAAGGTGGTAAATTTCTGTGGCCACTACTGTATATGTTTTTCTTCGTATCATTTGATAATATTAGGTAGTAGTTAGATAATAAAGTTTCTTTCGTTATCTTCACACAGTAGCTACGTCTGGCACTGTTTACACGAACATGCAGCTATATTTGTTAAACGAGAGTTGGAGGAAGGTAACAGAGCAAAATGGATCTTATATGAAATAGTAATATACTGTAAAACATAAAGTATTATGCATCCAATACTTATTAATGAAACGAAAGAAACTTTTGGGACAACCTAATATTTTTCAAGACGAATTCGTCAATCCTCCACGTATTCAACTGATTTTAACACGTTCCCTGTCAATCACGAGATATCTCGTTGTGTATCTCGTAATATTTTTTCGTTCTTCAAATCATTACAAATATCTGCTCAAGATCATATTTGCAATTATAAATATTCGATTTAACACTAGAACTACCGACCGTTAAAGTATACTTATTTCTACCGAAGAAATGAAAGTGGAAAGTACATAAAATAATATGTAATGCAATTGAGACAAAAGTTTATCCATATTTTTAATAGAAAATCGCGGAAAATCTGGCCAAAGGCACCGCAGTTAATTTATAAAGATTCCGTAAAAAATTACGAATGGGTCACTTTGATCACTTTGGTAGTTCTAGTGTTAAAGAAGTTTTGCTGTATTCTTCTAATGTAGAATTTTCTTAATTTCCTTGGCAGTCAACGTGTTAGTTAATATTTGAGATATCGAGCTTAGAAGTTTATTCAGTTTTCCAGAAATATATTTCGTTGGAATAAGAAGCAGTTACAGGCGATATGTTGGGGACATGTTATAAATCGGTGGTCTCATGCGGTTGATCGGTTACCTCGTTAATAGCATCAACCTCGATACTTGCGTGCATTTTTAGCTCCGTTTTCGTGCAACTATCGAGGTTCTCTTGCGCAAACGACACGTACAAAGAATTCTGTACGGTTTTGATTGACGCATTAGGTTGGTACATGTGAAATTACCCATGCACGATAGCGTAAAAAAGTTTTTTACTTGTGATAGAAGAAAAAAGGGGAGTCGTTCGTTACAATTTTTTAAAAGCTAATAAAACAATGATAGCGACAAAATATTGTATTCAAATGCAGATAATATGCGACAAGTTGAGCAAAAAAATAGCCATTTTTACTGAACCGTAAGTGATTTTACACAAAAACTATATAATAATGACTGATACTGAACTTCTCGTTTAGGCGTCATTGGTTCCTAAGAAGCGACGGTATCAATTTAAAAAAATACTTTGTAATTCATTAATGGGTTTTATTGAAATATTTTAAGCAGAGCTGCGACTTTACTTTGCAGACTTTTACAATTTTCTTCGAGTTTTTTTTATCCCTAGAACAGACATCGCTGTCTATAATAAGTAACATAAAGTAAAAGTTGCCGAAAAAAATTGTTTTATAAGTTTAAAGAAGCCCGAATACCACGTAAAAATTTTTTTAACTCTATATTGTTTACTTTCTTTGAAATAAAATCCTGAAAGTGACCAATTTTTATAATAATTCTACTGGAAGGTACTCTTAACCCCTTCGTTTAGAATTACGAGTCACCCTCGAGTCGCAAATTATAATTTAAATGCGATGAAGACACAGGATATTTGCAATAAAGTTTAATTCGAATTTTAACCGTAGTTTCAGTTTGTAAAATTGAGAAGTACTCAATGTAAATTACATTCAATATTTCAACGTTTTGCATTTAACGCAGTATTAAAGCAGTGAACAGCTATCGTTAATACGTATACCTGCTGCAATAATAAACCAAAGGGTTAACACTTTGCGGACGAGCACTCTCTGATTCGCGAAACTGGAGGATAATTTCTACATGGAACTAGATTATTAGTTAACCTTCTGTAGCCCGAATTTTGTCTGCTTATTGGAGAAAAAATTACGATTGGTTACAGTTTTTCGCTTTGATTTGAAAATGTTTTAACTAATAATTACTGTAGATGGATCGTGGTGTCGTTACAGTCACACTCGTGGCGCCGATTCTGGTTAAAATACAATGAAAAGACACAATATTTATGATAAAGTTCAATTTTAGCTTTAACTGTAATTTAAATTTACAGTGTTGAAAATTAGCGAATACAAAATACGTGTAATATTTAAATACTTTGCGTTTGACGGAGTGTCAAAGACCTGAATAACTATTGCTAATATGTATGAAGATTGAAGAAATCGTAAGCCAAGGGGTTAACACGTTAACTTGTTAATAATTTGAATTTACAAGATTGAAAAGTGGGAAATACAAAATACGTGTAATATTCCAATACTTTGCGTTTGACCGAGTGTCAAAGACGTGAATAACTATTAGTAATATATATGAAGATTGAGGAAATCGTAAGTCAAGGGGTTAACACGTTAACTTGTTAATAATTTGAATTTACAAGATTGAAAAGTGGGAAATACAAAATACATGTAATATTCCAATACTTTGCGTTTGATCGAGTGTCAAAGACGTGAATAACTATTAGTAATATATATGAAGATTGAGGAAATCGTAAGTCAAGGGGTTAACACGTTAACTTGTTAATAATTTGAATTTACAAGATTGAAAATTAGGAAATACAAAATACATGTAATATTTCAATATTTTGCGTTTGACAGAGTATCAAAGACGTGAATAACTATTAGTAATATGCATGAAGATTGAAGAAATCGTAAGCCAAGGGGTTAACCCTCTATGGCGCCGTGTGACTTAAGAGTTACACAGTGATGTATTTTTATTTAAAAAAGATTCATTTAATTTAGTCATCACTGTACTATTAAATTCTGTTACTGTATTACTGTAATGATACCACGATCCATCTATAGCAATTACTGGTTTAAAAATTTTCAAATCAAACCAATCAAATTCAAAGAAACTGTAATTAATCGCAGTTCTTTTTTTCTCCGATAAACAAAATTCGGACTATAAAGTGTTAACATAAAATCATGAAAAATTGTCAAAAATGTACCACGGTAGATTTATAAAATTCCTACAAGAAACTACGAAGTGGACTTTTTAATCGTTTTGGTACTTCTAGAATTTAGTTACACTCGGTCAAAAATAATCAAGCGTCCGGACACTGTTGGACAGTAGCGTACGTTCTTTGTTTCATATTGTTCAATAAGCAAAAGAGGAGTAGTTCGATTTGCTGACGGAAACCACGGGCAAAAAGCTGGAGCAAGAATTAGCGTTTCCATACCGATCGCGATACAGCGATTCTGGATAGTGCAAAACTTTCGCTTGTGGCCGCTTTTACGTCATACGTTCCGCGTGGCAAGAAGAGTATTACCGTGTTGTGTCGAATGCAACTGACCAGTAAACCGCGAACAAACGAACAGAAAAGTTTTTCGGCACAAAGAACGTGTCTTCGCGTAAGAAGTCTTCTTTATTTCAGATCGTAACGTTTATTCTCGACATTCTGTTTCCTTCTTTTTAACACTAGAACCATCGAAGTTGTCAAAACGAACTGTTCGTAATTTCTTACAGAAATTTTATCAATTTGATACGGTACATTTTTGAGGATTTCTTGTGATTTTCTGCAGAGAATAAAGATCAATATTTGTGTCCTTTGAATTATGTATTTTTCTATATACTTTTCATTTTTATTTCTTTGGTATAGATGAGTATACTTTAACCATCGGTAGTTCTAGTGTTAATACTCTAGAATGCTATGCGATTTGGAAGTTATATGCTCGTGTATCTGTGTCTTGAAAATTTTATTTTATTCGCTTATCACTAGATTATGGATGTTTGTACAAACGAATATTTTTATAAAAAATATTTGCTTTATTATTAGAGGATTTAACCCATATGTCCTAATGCTGCAAATTTGTTAATTTATATATACGCTCAATTTTTCTGATCACTATTACCGAAGCCGTATGCATACGCTCAACTTTGTTCGTTAGCTAAAAAATAGAAATGGCGGGTGTTGTTGGAGATGAAAGTAGTAATTCTGATTGTAGCGAAGAAAAAATTAGGCCACTGAAACGAAGACCAATTGAATATAATAAAAAAAGAATTTGGCGATAAAGACCTTCTTTTCATATTTCTTTATGACGCAAATGGGTTAAGAAATATATTTTCTATCTTGCATATTTCCTGCATATCAGGGTAACTGTAATATTTTGATCAATAAGTAACGAAATATATTAGTAATCTTGTAAATTATTTCATTATTGAAAGACAGTCATATTCATTTTTGAATGCCAGTCGAGTATTTGTCATACGAAGACAAACATTTTTATGTTTTAAGGTACTAAAGAGTGATGTTTGCAGATAAAAAAAAAATACGTGTTAAATATTTTTTCGAGTTCTATAACATATCAAAATTTCCTTTGTTAGTTGTCCCTTAGTTAATATAGTTATTACTTTTCTGTCGAAGCACACGGGTATCGAATTTGGAAGACGTTGAATGCACGCGATATGAAACATGTTTAGATATACACACTATCGTCCATAACTATTTGGCCACCTTAGATTTATCTAACATACGCAAAATATATTTTAAATAAAGTAATTCAACATAATTTTTATCACAATATTTCTCTGTTACACTCCTAGAATGAGTGAAATATAATAATATATTTTAAATACATTTTAAATAAAGTAATTCAACATAATTTTTATCACAATATTTCTCTGTTACAGTCGTAGACTAATCACGTCTCTATGTAAATCATATAAATTTAAATTCATTCTACCCAGAGTATTAAAAATTTAAAATATAATAATATATTTTAAATATATTTTAAATAAAGCAATTCAACATAATTTTTGTCGCAATATTTCTCTGTTACACTCGTAGAATAATCACGTCTCTATGTAAATCATATAAATTTAACACTAGATTTACGGAACCCGTCAATTTGACTCAGTTCAGATTTTGTGCATAAGTTTAAGAATCATGGATGCGGAAAATGTAAACCCAAAATAGAATTTATATACGAGAAATGTACTAAATAAATCTCTGCTAACAGAAACTTATTAATTTGAAGGAAACTGAACTAATGATTTTACAAAAATCAAAATGAGCCGATCGATGTCCGTAAACCTAGTGTTAAATTCATTCTACTCAGAGGTATTTACATTATAACCTTGATATAAATTTTATGATCCGATTCTACCAAGTGGCCAAATACTTATGGACGGTGGTGTATACACAGTATGTATATTACACATACATTTATTTGTTTATTGTATCAGGCTGTGTAATAAGTCCGTTCGCGGCGACGGCAGTACGCGTTTCGAGAAACTATGAACTTCTACCACCTAATCGTACCATTTATAGTAACAAATATTGTTCACAATTGAATAGAATAAAAGTAACAATACAAGAGAAACGTCCATCACTCATATCTTGAAGGAATGTTGCTTTCCTTCATATTAATGCACGACAGCATACATCTCTTACGACGCGACAAAAATTATTCCTGTTTGGTTGCAACGGTTTACCTCATCCACCATATTCAACACATTTTTCCTTATCTAATTTTTATCTATTTCATTCCTTGCGAACGTCTTTCCAAGCAAAATTATTGAAAAACATGGAAGATGTAAATTTACATTTATCTGAATTTAAAAAAAGAAGAAAGAGTTCAATAGTGAAGGAATGTTCCACATCTAATTTTTATCTATTTCATTCCTTGCGAACGTCTTTCCAAGCAAAATTATTGAAAAACATGGAAGATGTAAATTTACATTTATCTGAATTTAAAAAAAAAGAAAAAGTTCAAAAGTGAAGGAATGTTCCATATCTAACTTTTATCTATTTCATTCCTTGCGAACGTCTTTCCAAGCAAAATTATTGAGAAACATGGAAGATGTAATATATATATTGTATTGTATGCATAAAGCAAATATGCATGTATGAACAATGTATCGATAGTTTTCATTGCGGACACGAGTAACGTACTGCTTCAGGGAGCCAATCATGTGTGCAATGTATGGAAGACAAAGAAAGTTGAAATGAATTTAACACGTTGACCGCCACGCCGAAATCACTTGTTTCGCTCATGGCTGAGGATGCCACGCCGGTAGATAGAAGATTCGATAAAAATGAATCTCTCATTTGTGATTTTCTAATAAAAATTTGTAATCGTTGAATAGTGCACACTTTGTTTCAAAGTATTCTCTAATAGTGATGATGTTCAAAATTCATCAACTATCAATCTTCATTTAAGTTTTACAATTATAAACATTTAAAGTGCTCTGGTCACCGATGACCACCGTGGCGTCACATATGACCACTGTGGCGGTCAACGTGTTAACACTAGAACTACCGACGATTAAAGTATACTTCTTTCTACCGAAGAAATCGAAGTGGAAAGTACATAAAATAATATGTAATGCAATTCGGACAAAAGTTTATCTATATTTTTAATAGAAAATCGCGGAGAATCTGCCCAAAGACACCGTAGTTAATTTATAAAGAGTCTGTAAAAAATTACGAATGGGTCATTTTGACCACTCTGGTAGTTCTAGTGTTAAAAGAACGAAAGGTACTCGTTCGTTTGTATCTTTTGTTTACGTAGATATTTATTTTCGATAGCAAGACTAAGGTTTCTTTAGTTTTCTTTATGAATTCCTTAAGTGTACCATTTTTTCGAATTGCCGATTTTGAAGTTTGTTACTTTTCTTACCATAATTTTGACACCTTTAAATTTTTACATATTCAACTATCTACATGCGGTAAGTTCGGGATAGTTTGACCACAATATTAAAAGACCGATCAGTATTAATAACTCAAAATAAAACAAATAAATCGGCTTATTATTATTCTCGTACCGACAATTGCCGCAGAACCTCATATATATTATAAATTAAAGTTTTGTGCATATTAGAAAGTAAAATTAAAAAAAAAAACTATTTCGAAACCACCGTAAACGAAGATTGGATTAAACGTGTAAGGTATCATTGTTTCAAGATGGATGCTCCAAGCATGGAAACATTTGTAATTTATATGGAAAATTGAAGAAAAAGCAGCGCATAAACTAATTTTCTCTTGTATTGTGTTTTGTATAAGTTACGTCTTTTGGTATTTGTAACCCGAACATGCGAGTAAGACCGTCCATTTGCAATGTTGGTATTTCTTGATTAAAAAAGAAATAAATATTTTAACATGTCGCGAAGCATAATTTATATACATTCTAAATTACTTATAACGCTACTCTAATTTGCTCAAAAGAACAAAAATGTAAAAAACCAACAATGCAATGGTTTCTTTCCAAAAACTGATCCAACCATCCTGAACTTATCCTACAGATATCTATTAATTTTATCGCGTTTCAACGTTGCTTTCATTTAAAAAATACCTCTAGTTTTGGCAAGCTTGTAAAATTAGAGATTTCGTATTAACACCTTGCTGGCTGATGACGTGTTGGTACGTCTTTGAAATTCAAAATTTAGTAGCCGTTGATGTAGGAATACGTCATTCAATTTTCATTATCGTGCAGCCGTTGTAATAATCTGTCATTTGATTTTTAACAGTAATTTTAATCACAAACTGAACGGATACGGGCTATATAAATATATACGGAAAATAACGTATGTATTATTAATATGGTAACGGACAGCAAGGTGTTAAGTACAGTAGCTACCCTGTACCAAAGTTGACTCATGGCAAATGACTATAATCGTTTCTAGTGGCGAAAGAATTAATAATCTGTGAGACCGTAGCAACGGATCATTCGGATAAGAAATAAGAATTATTCTTCATCAATGAAAAAAATTCGAATGTTTGAGGTATCAAGCAATGGTCTAAGAAATAATAAACAATTTTTCGTATCTGCGCTACCAAACTACCCTATACCAAAGTCGACTCATGGCAAATGACTATAATTGTTTGTAGCAGTGAAAGAGTTAATATTCTGTGAGACCGCGTCAACGGATCATTCGAATAAGAAAGAATTATTCTTCATCAACGAAGAAAATTCAAATGTTTGTGGTATCAAGCAATGGTCTAAGAAATAATAAACGATTTTTTGCACCTGACTTACCAAACTACCCTAAAATCAAAATCAACTCATGGCAAATGATTATAATTGTCCGTAACAGCGAAAGAGTTAATAATCGGAAAGAACGTGTCAACGGTTCATTCGAATAAGAAAGAATTATTCTTTGTCAACGAAGAAAATTCAAATGTTTGTGGTATCAAGCAATGGTCTACGTAATTAAGAACGATTTTTCCTAGCTGACCTTCCAAACTACCCTAAAATCAAAATCGACTCATGGCAAATGACTATAATTGTTCGTAACAGTTAAAGGGTTAATAATATGTGAGACCGTGTCAACGGACATTCGAATAAGAAAGAATTGTTCTTCGTTAACGAAGAAAATTCGAATATTTGTGGTATCAAGCAACAGTCTAAGAAATAATAAACGATTTTTTGCACCTGACTTACCGAACTACCCTAAAATCAAAATCAACTCATGGCAAATGATTATAATTGTCCGTAACAGCGAAAGAGTTAATAATCGGAAAGAACGTGTCAACTGTTCATTCGAATAAGAAAGAATTATTCTTCGTTAACGAAGAAAATTCGAATGTTTGAAGTATCAAGCAACGGTTTAATAAATAATAAACGATTTTTCGCACCTGCAATACTAAACTACCCTAAAATAAAAGTCGACTCATGGCAAATGACTATAATCATCCGTAACAGTGAAAGGATTATTAATCTGTGAGAACGTGTCAACGGATCATTCGGATAAGAAAGAAGAATCAACGAAGAAAATTCGAATGTTCGAAGTATCAAGCAACGGTTTAATAAATAATAAACGATATTTCGTACCTGCAGGCACTAAGGACGACCTTGTGCGCCCTGAGGCTGGTCTCGGCGCAGACCAGGGTCACGTCGACGAGTATTTCCGCGTGCAGCAGCGCCTCGAAGGCCTGAAGTATGTGCGTCTGATGATTGTTCCATCGTAAGGAGTAGTGCGACTGCAAAGCCATCCCATCAGGACTGTCCGCGGCGCTCGACATTTTTTCACCGCCGCTCGTGCCGTTAGCGGAGCCACCTTGCTCCGCCTCGTTCTCCTTCGTACCTCGAGGTCCTGCGCTCGTTTTTCTCTTCCATGCACGCACGCACGCGGCCACGCACGTATCGGGAACAATGACTCCCCTTCGACACTATCTTGAACGGCGCTGTTCTCCTGAAATTCAAAATAGAATGTATAATTTTAACGTATCGTTCGAACGTTAATATCTGATCACGGAGACTCGGTGATTGGCGATACCGATGATTTTTACGCAGCTTCGGACAATCCGAATTAGATTCCTGAGCCTGAACACGGAACTTTTGTTGGGATATAGAAGACGGAGGTGAGCGAAGGAAAGAATCGCAATTGGTGTTAACGCGAATAAATAGGAATGGAATTTGTGACGCACGGTTTCCTTTGCAACGAAAATGAGAAACTATGTGTGCGCGAAAAGAAGAAAGTTAGAGCCACGCTGCTAACCATAAGTTTGGAGCCGCTACATATTCTAAAGCTGGGATGAGCAACCTATTTTACAACGAGCCAGCTACAAATTTAAAAATGTTGCGCGGGCCGCATGTAACAAACTTATGATAATACCAACACTGAATGACGAACTCAAATTATCTCCTTGTTAACAAAATAAAGCTAGTATAAAAAATTACGGAAATAAAACACTCGATAGTAGAAATACTATTTAAAAAACGGGGAAAAATACACGCGGAGAAAAGATTATGATGTCGGCAACATTTTCAAAAATTAACACGCCTAGTGTACGATGAGGCTGCCGGACACTGTAGGAATTTTTAAAAGTCAAAATGTAAAATCTTTGAAGGGCCGCACGAGAAAATGTGGCGAGGCGCTGGTTACTCATCCTTATTCTGAAGAATGTAAAGAAAAAAGAATTTAGAATCGTTGCCTTAAAAACTTTTTGATTTAAAAACTATGAAATAAAGGAAACTGTTATTAATGCCCGCGGTATTAATTTCGAATTGATAAAAAAAACCAGCGGGGAATTTTATGAGTATAGTGCTTCAAAAAGTGCTTGGAAACTTTTGGTTGGCGGTATCGAGATGTGGTATATGTAAAGCCAAGGAGTTCAAATTACTGTATTAATATTAACGATATATTAATATCTCATCTGTTTCGTTTTTTGCTTCGGGTAGTTTAGTGGTTCTTAAAATTATGTAGTCCGAGGACCTCCCTCTTGAACAATATTTTTTTTAGGCATTTTACGTCGTTCTTGAGACTTAATTTCTGGCTCGATAATCTCATGGTTGCTACGTTATAATTAACATCGCGCAATAGTCACAACAATGCAAAAAATTGTATTTATTTTTCCGTATTTGCGGTTGAATAAAAATAATTAAATTTTTAGTAATCATTGTTTAGTTGTGTTAATAAGTAGTTAAGTAACAACAAATACAAAAAGTTTTGACCGTGTGGAATTTTTATTAAATGAGTTATTCGGATAAAAGCGAAAAGTTGGGGAGTTAATGTAAAAATTGTTTCGCGGATCATAGTTAAGAAATGACGTAGTAAGTAAAATATATAATATAATTTCATTGTTTCATGATTAACAAAATAATATAAAAATACCCTTGAAGTTCAGTTTATTTGCATAAAATTGTTTAAAATAGAAGCGAAAAATATATAAAGCAATAAAATTACAATGCATGATCATTATAACCATCGATATCGTGTTTGTTATCATGAAATTCGTGGGAACATGCAGTAAATACTTTGCGTCGTGTTTTCGTGGTTTCACGAAAAGGTAGCATTAATGAATATGAATTAAAATTCTCTTCGAAAACATGATACTGTAAATTTATATTCACCTCGACATGAAAATTTTGTAAGTGAGATTTTTGCTCTCTAAATAGCAGTTCGATCTGCTAGAAAGAATCTAAATCAAGTCCCACCGAATATAAAAAGATCCACGTTAAGTTTCTTAAGTTCCGATGTGTTAGCGAATTTTTTCATTCGTTGGAAAAATAGAAATATTATAAACGAATCATACAATAATATAAATCAGACATTAATATAAAAAGAGACTATTAAAGTCATTGATTCAATTATCTAACATATGGTGCTTTTAGGAAAATTATGTGCCTCAATTTTACCTTAATAATATAAGAATTTGGAATATTTTTCTGT
>SMSQ01024735.1:0-10282 GCA_019453375.1 Ctenoplectra terminalis | reverse complement strand
CTTTCTTTCTTTTTTTTCCTTTTAGTTGTTTATTTTATCTCGCATGGTCCACTAAGTTGGGTTATTAGCGACTCGGTCTGTAGAAAAAATGTTTTTGGAGAAGTAACGTTTATGGAGAAGCTTAGTATTTTGTTTAGAAATTTCAGTAGTTGCTGTATTTTATTTTTGGTGGCGTTGAATAAAGTCTGATAACTGATTCTTAGTTTCTAACATTTAGTCGTTGTTCGTTCCTCATTTTGCTAACTGATCTTGTCACTTGGTGTCAAATTAACGTACTGGTAAAAGATCAGATTAAATTAGAATACTAATTTATCAAAAATAAAAGAATTAAACTTCCCGTTCGCGTCGTTTATAAATAATAAAACACTGTGCAAGACACGCTGTGTTTTCACATTTAAAAACAAAAAATTGTGCTAATTAACGCAAAGGGTGGATGAGAGTTAATTTAATTTGTAGACCGAAATTTATATAATACAGTTAAATATTATACAAAATATTATATAAGGGGACTGGAAGTAATTCTCTATTACAAAAATAAATTGAAATTGTAGAATAATTCATAAAATAAAATAAAAATTCACCCTTTTCTGTTTCTAAACACTGTAAAATATTTCTTTTCTTGCCGATTGTATTGTAGATTTATATATTTGTTTAAAATATGAAGTTACGAATAAAACTTGCCGAAACTTTCTCCAAGTTACTAATATAGTGAATAAAAATCTAACATTATTCGTATAACTATTTCTGAAGTGCGTATGAAGATTAATTTCCGTTTTTGAGAAACTTGTGGTTGAAAATTTGTTAACTACACGTGTGTTTAACTGTCTCTAGACGACGAAATTTTCCGTGCATCACTCGTTCAACGAAATTATATGTTAATTAAATAAATTAGCCAAGAACTATACGTTTTGTCTTACCGTGTACGTCCAATTACAATGTACGTTCATAGTGCAATGAAGATGAATGGTGCACGGAGAAATTTATCAACTAGAGACAGATAAATGCACGTGTGGTCTCTAATAAATTTTAAACTCGAGTTCTTCTAAAATATAACTTGAATTAAAAAAAAATAATTCTCCACTTTCCACTTATTTTTTTTATAAGAAATCTACTCCCGCCAGTTTGTACGTTGATGCATTACGGAAATTTAAACATCAAGTATTTTTATTTTTAATGTTCAACAAATTGCAAAATTTGGCTTAATTAATCCATATTATTTTTTATAATTCTTAATTTTTTTCACAATTCTTGCCTCTTCTAATGTCTCCTTTAAATTCTAGAAATTAGTTAAAATTACTTTCAATTTCCTTTCATTAAAAGAAAAATTCATTTTCGTGTCGCTATATCTTAACAAAAGCAACAAACTTTCTTCCCAACACCTTTCGTCACTTCTATACATTTATTCCGAACAAAAATTCAATAACTTCACAAGACACGGGTCCAACCATCGAATATTGGTTCTAACAAGGGTTGACAATTTTTTTTTTTTTTTTTTTTTTTTTAAAGGTCCCTTTAAAATCCAACTGTAGCCGGAGACCTCCCATAAAAGGAACATCTCATCCATAACACTTTGAAAAGATCGGCCGAGAAAGTTGAACAATCCGAGGCTTAAGAAAGCGTCGGCCGCTCGGGTATATATTTTGAATTATCATTTACGTTTCACTTAACGCGAGGCTCGAGGTTGATGTATCCGACTTAAATCGTCCCAACCGCATGATGGAACGGCTGACATAAAAACCTGACTGCGTTCAGACGGAATGATCGAGGAACAGACGTGATTGCGTCCATCGCGTTCCTTGCCGGAACAAAGATCGCCCAAACGAACAACAGAACTTTCGATTCGACGTATCGATCAGACTTCTAAAAACGAAACAAAAAAGTAACAAAAAAAAAAAGATGAAAAAAGAAAATCTCCAACGTCAAACAGACCCCGGTCCCTTTATACGTGTTAATTTACTCACGAGGAAACGGTGGACGGGTTTTCTCACTCCCGATCAGTCTTCCATTAACACAACCGCAATCGAGTTATCAGCATCGAACCGAAGTTCCGCGCGAGAACCTTTGCTGGAACTTACATAAATCCTCGGCACCATCGAGCTCCATCGGAATGCATCGATTCACAGAAACTACCCCCTTTCTCGAAACCACGCTCGAAAAACGAGAGCCGTCTTCTCGCTTCGAATCTCTCTTCTTCGAAAGAGACGAACAAGAATAAGAAAAATGAAAAAAAAAAAAAAAGTACAAAATCGTCTGTTGACACGCGAAACTTTTTTCCAACGATCCACGAAACCCCCGATTTCCTACGGCGTTCGCGGATGAAACTAGACGACCGTAAATCCGACTGAAAGAATTGATCTCAAACCTGCGCCGTTATCCCCGAAGAAATTTCTCATATCTCAAGGCATCCCAGCGAATCGCGCGCGGCCAGTGGAGGCGGAAACTGCTCTTACATCCCGGTGGAAACAGCCGAGTCTCGCAGCACGCTCGACGGTCTCGCGTGGACGCACGTGATCGACGGCACCACCGGACCCGTTGGTACCGGACGCGTACGCACGGACTGAGGGATGCCGGTAAACTGATCGGGATCCTGACGGTCCTCCTTCGTCGAGGAGGCCTCTTCCGTACAGGATGAGGCGCGCAAGCCCGTTCGAGCGCAGGAGCGACGGAGAGCGCGCCACCGCGCGAGGAGGAGGACCGCGACGCTGGCGAGAATGGGACCAACGGAAGGTGTAGAAAGGGCGAGAAAGGGGGAGAAAGGGAGAGGGTTCGCGGGAAGAAGGGCAGAGGGACGAGAGGAAGAAAGGTTCGGGCTGCGTTGGTGACGATGAACGGTGCGTGGAAGGATGACGAGGATAAGGAAAACGATGAGGAGAACGAGGTGGGCTGTAATGATCGAGATGATCGAAGGAGGGGGTGAAGATTTAGGGGTGCAGAAGGATGTGATGAAGTGGAAGAGGGAAAAGTGGCGATGTTTCGGGAAAAGGTTGGCGAAAGGATGTAATAAATAGTTAGAAAGATACGATCGGGGAAAGGTGGATGATGAAACGGGTGGAGAGAACTGTTGGAGGAAATGATGAAGATACTTGGTTAAAATAGTGTGAATAATAATGTGGAGAGTCGAGGGAGAGGTGTAAGAAAGGATTAAATGTGATTAAAATGGAAGAGGGAAAGAATGGAAGGAATATTGCGATAGAGAAGCAGAACGGCGTGTGGAGATAAGAAACGTTGAATTATGATAAGTAGACGAAAAATGAAGTGATACTTGGAGCTGGTGTATGAGAGGAAAAAAAAAGGAAGCGGTGGATGTGATAAGTCTCGTAAAAATAAAAAGTGGATTTTTAAGGGAAAATGTAGCCAAAACAATGAAGACGAGACTCGAAGAAGGGAGAAAGTTGGCGGTGAGTTTGGACGAAAAATAAAGAAAATGAAATGCAAGGCAAGTTTCGGATAGTGGAATGAAAAATAAAAGGGATCAGAGTGTGGGGGGGGAAAATAGAGAGTTGAACTATAACGGGAGAAAAATAGAGAGAAAAAAAAATGTAATGACAGTATGGAGAAGCGAAAGTTTGAAGATGACCGGAGGAAATGAATGGGGATAACAAAGACAGAGAGAAATGGGAGAACGGTACAGTGGAGGCTAATGGAAAGTCGGAAAAGCAGATGAAGAAGGGTTAGCGGTGAAGACAAAAGGAAACGGAAAGAGAGGATGCGAGAAGAAGATGGGAAAAATTGGTTGGAAGTGATTGGAAAAAAGCGAAGACAATGGTAAGTGGAAAAGAAGCGATGCTATGGTGACGTTTGATTCCGAAAACTAAATTCACTTATTAAATAAAGGACCATTATTTTGAGCCCATTATCGGGCGAGCGTTAAAATAAAAACTCCAGAACAATGCGTATTATTTTATTTTTAATTGAAATACCAGAATTAAGGCATTTAAATTGGATTTTACGCAATTTAAAATGTAGCAACCGAAAAACAAAATGTTGCGTGTACGCATTAACGGCTTAAAACGTTACACGAAATTAAATAATTGTTCATAATAAAATACTTTCGACGGTGACTTTTACATTGTCTGAATTTTATTATAAATTTCTCTCCATGTTCTACGTGTCCAACGTTGTCTCTTCTCGTTTTTTAAATTGAGAAAATTAATAAAATGAGAAAGAAAAAGTTACGTCTTTGTAAAGACTAATGAACACAATTAACACAAATATAAAGCAAAATATTACGTTTGTCCTCGTTAAGAAAAAAAAAAAGAAAAAATTGATTTTCTCTCCAAAAGAGCTATTAGTGAATTAAATACCGAATTGGATGAAATTTAAATTACACAAAAATTACCGTAAACAATATAAACTATTCTGATTGAAAAAAATTCAACCGATGCATACAAATAAATAAAATAAAATAAAATAAAATAAAACACTTCTGAGCCAAAACAAATCCACGAAAAAAAAAAATAAAAAAATAAAAAAATAACGTATTATCGCCTTCGTTTCTACACTTTCCCTTCGCCCGTTAACGTTCCGTTACATAACATACTGCTCTCAAGAAGATCATTGCAAGAAAGCAACGGAAACCGATACAAAGAGCATCTGGAAACTGAAGACAGAGAAACGAGAGCAGAACCGAAAGACAAAAGTTGGAGGAAGAAAGAGAAAGGTACGCTTCTTCGAAGGATACCAGGGACAAACGTCGAAGGAGTGGGGAAGACAAATAAGAAAAAATTCGCGAAATCAAAGCGAAAGACAAGAAAGGAGTAAATGGAAAGCAACGGAAGGCGAAGGAACCAAGAAGAGTTGGAAAGGAAAAGCCAGGCTTGATCTAATCGCAAAGACGCCGTGACTGTTAGTCCTTCAAAGGATAAAAGGCTTCGGTAATTTACACCGAAACGCGAACAAGCGAGAGAAACGCGGAAGACAATTCGTATCGTTGGACCGGACGACGCCGGCTACAAACGATGGAGAAAGATCCACGGCTTCCTCGGCAGTGCATTATCGTTATTAGATTTATGAAATCTTAATATGCGAAGATGTTGGTTAAATCTTAATTGGAGGGAGTCCCGGAGCCAGTGGTTCGTCGTCAATCAACGTGGAATGCCGTCGACGAAAATTGTGCCCGAGTTCTCGAACTGCGCTGCGACGAGTTTGGATTGCGAAATTGCGTCGACGAAATCGGGTATCGTGTAAACAAAATTTCAGCAATTTAGAAACGAGTCGAAAATATTTCGAAGCGGCGTGGCTCGGTCGAAGGTGAAAAAGTTACGCGAGAGAGTTCGAAACTTGAATTTCTCGCCGGATACGATGAAGAAGTAAAAGCGAGAGTTCCTCTCATTTTTTATGAAACGCGTTTGATAAGGAAGATGAAGTCTATGCGCGTCGGAGAAGCTTTCGAATTGGAGTACATATTTTTAATTCTTCGTTTCGTCGAAGCTGCTAGGACAGTTTCTGTAAAATTTAATCGATTGGTTCTACAAAACGTGACGTGAGAAAGTTATCTCGTTTAAGTATTGGGTTGTCCGGAAAGTTGCCGATTTTTAAGGAAAATTCAAACACAAGATTTATATTTCCTTATACATTTATTAAATCATATACAGTACTGTGCAAAAGTCTTAGACCACCTGGCGAAAAAAATATTTTGCTATCTTAGAAACGAATTTAAGATGGATTGATGTTATTTTTATTTTGACGTTATTTCTTTCTTTTTTTTTAAGAATTAGATTCACGAGGTGTTGATTAGATCGAGAAATATTGATTAATTTAAAACAATCAATATTTTGTGTATTCTCTTTTTACTTCCGCTACACGACAGTTTTTTTCTTCTTTTTTTAGATAATTGTTGAAAAAAATTTTAAGAAACTCACTTTGCATTTCCTGCCATTCCGTTATCGACAATTTAAAAAGCTGATTTTTTCATTTTTGGCTTTCTTCGTATGTTTCCTTTATACTTTGCATACGCGTTCCATAATATTTTAATCAAGGCTCTGCTTGTTAAAGAATTTTTAAAACATATTTTCACCAGCTTAAATTATGCATGACCAACACAGGAAAGGCAATATGGGAAAATTTGAATTTAACAGTGTTAAGAAATGCTTCTCTAAAATATGTTTAATTACAGTTACAAGATCAATAATGTAGATGGTCTATGACTTTTACACAGTACTGTATGTTCCATTTCGTTCTATAACCTTTCTCCATCTCTCGCGTAACTTTAATATCCCATCCTTCTAAAGCTTCTTAAGTTTTTCGGCGAAAAACTTTTCCATATTTAACAGTAGAAACTACCGTGCCAGTCAAAATGACAATTTTATAAATTTTATAAATTTTATAAATTTACAGTAGCGCATTTTTAGGGATTTTCTATAATTTTTTAAACGAAATATGCACAAAGAATTATTACTCCTGATATAAGTATTTTTTCAAATACTTATCGTTTCGATTTCTTTGCTACAAATAAGTCTATTTTAATCGTCGATAGTTCTACCATTAACCCATTGGCGCACACTTTTTATTTCGAAGTGGCGCTCAGAAACACACTTTTTTTTTCAATTGTTTATGTCTACCAGATGAAATTGAGTGTAACTTGTATATTTGGAAGTGAAAATTATCACATTAATTATCTGGCATGCTATACGTTCTTTGTTCGATGCATTACTTAACCAAGAACAAGTGTACAAACGCTGTACTTCTTTTAATAATTAAAATTTGCATGACGTCTATAGCCGTCATTTGCCTACATATCGACAAAAATTTGACGGCTATAGCCGTCATTTGCGGCAATGGGTTAATAGCGTATAAAATTAACGAGAATGAATGTATCCTAAGCAAACTTTTGTCTAAAGATGCTCGAAGTGTCACTCTTTAGAATATAACGCGTGTCATTTGTTTTCAATCATTCTGACATTTTCAGACCTGTTCTAATGGCAGCTACCGAAAATCGGAATTGTGAAAGACGAACTTTCCTGACAACCCAATATTTTAAAGTAGAAAGATATTCCTTTCTGGCAATTATTTATCTTCTTTTTTTCTTCTTTTTTTCTTCTATTTCGAGTGTCAATTAATTGACACCTTATTGAGCAGCTGTTAGACAATGGTACACGCAAATTGTGGTACACGAACGTTCAGATATTAAAATGGAATCGATCTCTGGAAGACAATCGGTGCTCTGAAAATCCACATTCGAAGAATGAGATTTAATATCCGCGGAGTGTCAGGCGTTTGAAGCTCGATGTAGAACAGTAGTTTGCAACAATTATAACTTACAATGTGTCTACGAAACGTTATAAACTATCGAATGGAAATCATTGTACATTCTTTCTATTCGTTTTCTACATTTATAAATTGATTCGACTCTATTATTCGGGAAACAGTGTTTCAGTTAGAAAGTAGGAATAATTGAAGCCAAAAATTATTATTTAAATATACAGAAGGTAGAAACGTTGTTATATTCTTTAAACGAGAAGCTATAAAAAAAAAGAAATTCAGAAATCGATCCAGTGAAAATAATTTCTCTCCGTTTATCTTTGCTAAAATTAAACAAAGTTAAACGAAATTAAAATCACGTCGAGCCATACTTTTTCGCTCATTTATTTTATATTAACTTCTTGAAGAGCAGAGTTTTATTTTTCATTCTAAATTTTACGGAAAGAAATCTATTAAAGGTAATAGTAATAGTTTAAAGAATCAGGAAATAATAAATATCGAATGAAAGTAATTTAACATTCACTTCTTTCTTTCTTTCTTTCGAAAGTTAAAGAAATTTCGATAGTTTTTAATTTAAAAAAGTAATAGCGTTAAAGCAGAAGTAGGGACGTTTCTTCCTTTATTCAAGAACCAATGAGCCTGATAGGAGGACGTTTTCTTAAAACTCTTAGACGTCGCCTTGGACAAATCTTGTCGAAGTCCACGAAAAGTTTCAGGCTATCCCGGTGTATTTCCTTCTCGCAAGTCTGATTATCCAGAAAGTTGTAATCACGTTAGACCGCCAAGGGCTGTGTCACTGTTGGCTGAAAATTAATAGACGCCAGCTCCGTCAAGAATACACCGAGCTTCTCTAGGTACTCTTGATGATAGATTTCATAAAGAAGCGACGTCTCTCAAGCAAGGACGTCATTTAAGAAAGGCCTTGAGTAATTCCAACAAAAATCGAGCACGATAATCGTGATCGTAACACATTTATTACGTTCAAAAATCAGCCAAGCTTCATCCTAAATGCAGTTTTTAGAAAGTAGCTAGAAAAACTTAGAAACACTCGTAAAAATAAATAAAACTGGTCCATTATTTAAAAAATTAGAAATTATCGTTAAAATGTTAATATACGAAAATGTTGGTTAAAGCTTGAGGGAGTCCCTCTAATTAATCTACGGTACTTACAGTATTAAATAAAAACGAATTTTCATTTTAACCCTCTATGGCTTTGTGTGACTTAAAAGTTACTATTTATATTTTTAAAACTATTTATATTTAAAAAAATTTTTAAATATAAAATATTTTTAAAAGTATTTATATTTTAAAAAATTTGTCTTATCTGGTTATCACTGTTCTATTAAATTTGATTGCTGTATTACCGTAGCGACACCACGATCCATCTACAGCAATTATTAGCTTAAAAATTTTCCACATCTAATTGTAAGTGAAAAATCGTAAGCAATCGTAATTTTTTCTCCGACAAGCAGACAAAATTCGAGTTACTGAGGGTTAAGTTCAGCTTTTCTTTTACCAAGTTAAGTGTGTTCGACGACTATATCCGTGATGCGTGAAACTTTGTTACAATTTGATATTTAAATTGTAATTTTGGCGAGAAGTAAATTATATTCGTAAATTTTAATATTTTTAAACTGTTTAGAGGTCAAGACGAAATAAAACGAATAAAAATTATAAATAATTTGAGTTGAATTCGTAACTTCCTGAGAGCTAACTATACCCGTCGCTTGATTATCGCGACATGCACTGATGCGCGCTTTGCAAAGAGATCGCCACAGTTAACTGGTTAATTAACCCTCTATGGAACCGTGTGACTTAAAAGTTACAAACTGATGTATCTATATTTTAAAAAATTAATTTTGTTCGGTTATCGCTGCGCTATTAAATTTAATTATTGTATTACTGTAGCGACACCACGATCCATCTACAGTAATTATTAAAACATTTTCAAATCAAAGTGAAAAACTGTAATCAATCGTAATTTTTCTCCAATAAGCAAACTAAATTCGGGCTACAGAAGGTTAAAAAAAAATCACGTTCGGAATTTGAGTAAAATTTTCATATCTTAACAAGGAATTAATCTCCGTGTTACATTATTATTTTTTTTTTTTTCTTCCTTTTTTGGAGTTTTAAATTATTTTAAGTTCCTTGAAAAATGAATTAGTGAGCCTGTTTTTAATTATTTTTATATATATTCTATGTAAACGATTTCCTCGTGACTCTTTATGATCGATGCGTCTTATTTATTCGAAATTGGTATGAATAAAAGATAAGATACATCGGAAGAATAATTATGTTGAAGTAGCTGAATATTCGATGAAAATATAATTGTGACGTCGATAACGATTATTTAATATCGGCATGCAGGAAGAAATGTTTTTTTTTTTCCTCGAATAGAAGAGTGTCGAAGTGACGCGAAAACTAATTTCTGATGGATAACGGTCAAGTAACAACTTGCATGTCATTAAGCGAGTTAGGCAGCGCTGGAACCTAATTAACTCGTTTCGATACTACAGGCGGGTTCGTGTTCCGCGATTGTCACAAAGGATGCAGTAATTTCAATCTGCAACATTTTCCACATTCGTTTGCGAATTGGGTAACGTGATTAAAAGTTAAGTGCGTAGGATTTTCAGTGAATTACTTGAACAATATTTTTGGTCGTTAGCCTCCGTGAATTTAACGTTGTGTACATTTTTCCTTGTCTTCTTAATTAGTGAAAAATTTACGTATCAGGGTATTCCAGAATTTACTGAGCATTTTTTTTCAATTTTATTTTATCAAAATTAATTTTCTTCAAAGGTTAAACTGCAAAGTAATTTCCTTCACAGGTTGAATTTGGTATTTTCGTCGATTTAAAATTTTGTTTTACTTGGAAACAAAGCAAATTAATGAAGCGAATAAGAGATCGCAAGCTTTTATCGTTTCTTGTTTTCTTTTTAATTTAAGTTCTCACAGTGGTCCTGTGAAACTTACGAAAGTTTAGGAGTGCGAAGGTTTGACACTGTTTGTACTTAAGAAATAGAAATGAAGGATATATGCGAGCTGGACAAATCTTTAACACACTTTTTGAAAATCCTGGAAA